>KZ506448.1:24693-50845 GCA_002844005.1 Limosa lapponica baueri
CACAAAGGGGAGGAGGGCAGGGAAGCCGCCAGGGCAGAGGCTTGCCTGTTACAGCAGGAGCTTTAAAGCTGGTGTGCAAAATGCAGCCCAATAATGTGGGGGAATTCAGGCGTGCTCATGGATGTTATTTTCTGCCTAGGTATCCACGGGTGCTTTTGAGCAGGCGATTTGCTGGGGGAAGCTCACTCTTCTAGCGCGAGTTACGCTTGCCTGTGTGATTCCACCTAGGAGAGTGTGTGTGTGCATGCATGTGTGTGCGTGCATCTGTGTTTGCACGTTAGGCTTTCTCCTCACACTCCCGTAGGCCTGTGTTTTGTGCACTTGCAGCTCAGCACCCAGTCTGTCCCCTGACACCTTCCTGTCCCGTGATGCGACAGGGCACTGCTTTGCAGGGAGAGCAAAGATAGCCACTAAATGGGGTGTGGGTGGTGTTCATGCATGTTTGTGGTGCTGGTCCTTTCTGCCACCACGTACTTTGAGGCTTTTGGTGGAGTCCCTCACCACAGGATCTTGGGCAGATGAGGTCTGCAGACACAGGATTTGACTTTCAATGACTTCTGACACAGAAGCCAGAGGAATTGGGAGCCTCCATGCAGATAGGTGTCTGGCATTAACAGGAGATGGGTGCGGAGTTATATTTTCTCATTGATTTGCTTAGATCTTATTAATGTATCAGGGTAAACTTATCTGAAGTTTATTAAAGAATATTGAGTATAGCTGTGTCCTTGGCAGGAGGCTTTTCTAGTGAGAGTAATAAAAGCAGAATAAATCATTGTCACTGAAGGATGTGGTGCCTGGTCTGTTCTTGATAGGCGGAATGAACCTCAGGAGCTGAAATCCAAAGCAGGCAATTGGTTGGTGTTGGGTTTTGTCATTTGGTGGCTGCGTTTTGGCCAATGTGAGCAAAGCTGGCAAGTCTTCTAATTCTTAGTTTCTAAGACCACTGTCACTTCAGACTTTGTTGACAGTGTAAGCAGTAAGACCAAGACCTGGCTGGACTGGAGGGATGTAATTTCCCCTTATGGTGTGTCAGAGTGAGCTGAGGAGAATGAAGGACTGCTTATGTAGCGTCCTCCTCACTGCCAATTAGACATCTGTAGTTCTGATTTGTAACAGACTCTTCTTCCAAGTTTCTGGAAGTTTCTGGGATGGTATCTGTGGTTTTCCTCTCACTTGAATTCATCACACTAACACTAAGAATCTAACATACATGGTTGTGGTCCTGACTTTTGTCTTTTTACAAGGGTTTCCCAAGCTCTGCATTGTAGTGGTGGATCACAGGGACAAACCAATGCTGCCTTATGGCTAGACATCTGATTATGTGCAAGGATGTAGCCCTGGACAGAGCCAAAAACTAATGTGCTGTCACTGATTATGGTGCCTGTGCAAACACGTGTCAAAGCCCCTTATACTCTGGAGCATCTTGTCCTGGTCTGGTTCAGCCCCTCTAAATCAAGTCAGAGTCCTAATACTTAGCTGACACATTAGGTGATGATGCTCAAAATCAAGAAAGAAAATCCCTGGTCTGTTTAAATACTGGATGAATAAAAATTACATATGTGGGCATGTGCATTAAACTGATGTCAAAAGGGCCTGGCTGACACGTTCTGGTCTCTCTGCAGGTGCACCTGCGCTCTGCTGAGCGCCTCCGGGAGCTGTGCTGTGCCAACCGAGGCACCTTCATCAAGGTGGGACAGCACCTGGGAGCACTTGACTACCTGCTGCCTGAGGAGTACACCCGCACCCTCAAAGTGCTGCACAGCCAGGCCCCGCAGAGCACCAGACAGGAGATTGAGCAAGTTATCCGTGAGGATCTGGGCAAAGAGGTAGGGGCAGCCAGATTCCTGTGTTGGCTTCTCAGACCTCAGCAAGCCCTGGGCAACCAGAGGAAAGAAAACAGGAGCAAGGAGGTCCCTGGTGGTTCTCAGTTGCAAGAGATACCAAGGGGAGATATCTCCTCCTTGCCCCTGGGAGAAGGCCATTCCAATTTTCCCTGTCCATTGATGGGCGTTAGTGGCAAGCTTAGGAAAGGAGAAGATAACTGAGGATTAAGGGTGTGAAAGCTGCCCAGTGGAAATGGGAGGACTCAGCAGAGCAGGGTAGTCCAGACGTTATGCTAAGACTAACAGGGTGGCTGGAGGTCAGGATGGAGGGCTCTCTGCCACACTAAGGAGTGGGAGCTGGAGGTATTGATGTTCAGGACAAAGATATATTAACAGAGCTCTGTGAGGGACGACTGTTCTCCCCTGGCTGCTCTAGACCAATTCCAGCTAGCACTGACAGCCCTTTACTTTATTGAGCCCCTAATTAACCCTCAAAGAAAATAATAACATAAATCACTTTTGGTGCTTGCACTCAGGTAATGCAGTAGCCCAGGAGTCTGTGTCACCATTAACCCTCAGCAGCCCACAGCACTGAGATCAGAGGTAGGTGCCTGTGTTCATTAGATATAAGGGAAGTAACTGCGGTGTTTAGAGAGGGTGTTCTGCTACTTTGCATCTTGTCCCTGATAAGAAGAGGTCCCCCCACGCTCCAGCCCAGGTTGAGGAGAGGCATTTCAAGAATCACAACTGACATGGTGAGAGGGAGGCAGGAGGCAACAATGTGCAAAGGCAATGGTAGAGAAGGTGCATGCAAGGAGGAGGAAGACAAGAGGCTGAAGAAGGGAAGCAATTTGTATGTCTTGTTGCTCATATATAGAGGTTTGGGAGGATGTTTTAAGTTGGCCTGTCTGTGTGGTAAGGAGGTATGGGGGGAATGTGAGGGTCTAAGTGAAGCATTTGCACCTAGTGGGTAAATTATGGGCAGATTTGGATGGGATGGGTCTGCCTATGTGTAGTTTAAGGGCCTAGGTATTGTCTAGTCAGGAATGACAATTAATATTTCCCTGCAGTTTAATGGCAGGGTTATGTCAGCCCCTGACCCGCAAGATGCTCTCTCTCTCAGCACTGCATCCTTGTAGCATGGCTGGTACCAGCTGCGTTTCATAGCTCCGTGGACAGATGGAGCAGGGCAGGCTGGCTGCTCCCTGCAGACCCCTGCTGCTCCACGGGCCTCTGCCCGGCAATCTCCCCTCCGCAGGAGCCGCAGAAAGCCACCCCAGGCTTAGCCCCCATTAAATCATCACAGCAGCCACCTCTGTGGCTCAGTTTGTGTGGTGTCTCTCGGAGGCTGAGGCAGATGCTCAAAGGTGGGCCCTTTTCTCTCAAGTGCGTGTTCAGCTGCCACTGATACGCCCTGGTTTCTTTCAGCTTTTTGGGAACTAGACGAGCCCTCCCTGCCTCATTGATTTCCAGTGAGGCAGCTCAAACCCAGTCGCCCCAGCAGCTTTCCCTCTTAGCATTCACTTCACCCACATGGGCAGTGCTGGGCAATATTTAAAGAGACAGAGAGAGGGAGAAAATAAAAGGTAGAAATGGGAAAAAATGGATAGAGAGGAAATGCTAATGAGAGAAAGAAAGTGATGATAAAAGAGAGAAATGAAGAGAATGACGTGTATAAAAATAAAGGAGCTGGTGAAACTGGGAAGTATTAAAAGCTGAGGTAAATGCCCATTTCCATTAGTTACAAAATACCCAATCAAGGTATTTAAAAGCAAGAAGGATTTGGGCAACCTAATGTACCGAAGTTGTCTTTGCTGATGCCCAAAGGATTTAATGGGGTTACTTCAGGAACAAATTTAATTCCAGTGTAGCTACATCCTCAGTACATTCTAAATACAATATACTTAGCTGAAGTATAGATGGCAGAATGGCAAGGTGGAGCGTCAGAGCAGAGGGGAGTGCAAAGGGGGATCCTGAAACCTTCCCCTTGGGGACAGTATCACACCTGGAAACTTGCAAATGAATTCAAATAGAAGAGAAAATGACAGGGAGGGAACCTTCCCAGAGGGCCTACACCTAACCTTGCTGCTCTCAAATTCAGTGATAAGAGTTCCAGTTCCCCCATCAGGTGCAAGAGCAGGCTTCTCTGATGAATCTCAAGTGTAGGCAAGAAGTAATTACATACAGTTTGGATCAGTGCAGAACAAATGGGGGAAATAGCAACTGGAACTACAGAGATACCAAGGGAGGAGTGTGACAAGCTGACAAATTAGGCAAGAGCTTGCAAAAGGGCATGAAGATCAAAAAAAGCCAATTTCGTTTATAGAAGCATTGTATCTTTAGTCAATTAGAAATAGTCTGTCTTCTGATGTGACCTACTCCTGAGAATCTTATCAGAGGCTTGGATGTTTGACAAATTGAGTGGTTTTGTGGAAAAACTGGTGTAAACATAGAGCGTGCCAATGGGACTGAGCTTTGAGCAAAGGCAGGGGGCTTGTGAGGTGGGTTTACAGCAGTTCAACACGACTCTGTTGTCACCACGCAGACTTGCGTGACACCCTGCTGATGGGAGAACTCCCATTCTAGGGCAGCATCATGGCTGGAGACTGGGAGCTGCAGCATGTAGCTCTGCTGCATAAGCTAATGGACTGATTTAAATGCAAATGGCATGTGTACTGGTCTGACACAGAAGGAGAACCATCATATACGCTGACTAGTGGTTTCCACTGTCAAACCCTGTTTTAAGTCTAGGGTGAACCTGTGTACCCATCAGGGACCATCGGGATAAAAATAATCAGTAGTGAGCAGATGTTGGCTTTCTAATTTCAGCCATAGTGGTTTGGCTAAGTGATGGTGGGAGACGATCATTCTCTTGAGTGTTGCATGGAAGAGGTTGGGGTGGGGGTGGGACTCTCAGGACAACACAAGCAGTAGCAGTGGGAGAGGATGCACAAAGAAATCTTTACAATGGCTCCTGGAAGTGCTCACCAGCAAGATCATAGAGTAAGAGTCTTTTAGAGAGACAGTGGAGATACCACAGGAAGGGCTTGTTCTGTATGGATTCCTTGAATCAGTTGGGAAAAGCAGTGTGTGTAAGAATGGTGATGAGATATGAATGAAAGAGACTCTCCTATCTCTATTCACATTTTCCCTGCTTGAGCAAGGTTCTGAAAATGAAAAGGTGTCAGGCGTGGAAAAGGAATGCAAAATGAGTACGTTCCCTACTCCACAATTGTCATTTTCTCTGCAGGACTATTAATGACACAGGGAAAGATAGCTGGTTCAGCTAAGCTCTCTAACTCAATAAAGTGCATGCAGAGCAGAGCCTGGCAACTTCTGGTGAAATTTGGACACTAAGACCATTAGGGAGAAAGACTAATGAGAGGCTCTGGAAGATGAATCTTTTGGAGTGGCTGCACCTTAAAAGTGCAAAATCATTGTGCTTAGGAACTAGAAATGATGGAAGAAACGTTTTGCCAGCACTGGGATTAGGGGCATTTGTTCCCTTTGGCAGGTCTGTTGGAAGACTGGCCTGTGGCCCTGCGATATTGGGGAGGTGATGCCAGTTTGGTCCCAGAGCAGAGGTGCAGAACCCAGGACATCTCTGAGTTTGGCCAAGCCAGTTCCACCTGACAGCCCTTTGGTGTCTATCAGAAAGGCTTCCTGTAGGCCTTTCTGTGTGTGATTTTCATGGACAAGGTGCTCAGAGGAGCTTGTTGCTCGCTGGTAATACTGATAGAGCTATTGTGAAACTCTCCCCTTTGAAAAGTACATTTTCTTTCCACTCTGACCAAGGCCATTCCAGGGCATCCCTCCTCATAGGACTAAGTGGCTGCAGAAATGACTTGGCAGCTCTTACAACCCTGCTCTTCCAAATATCCTTGGTGTCTTTCTGTTGTCTGGCTCCAGTACTATCCGGTGTAGTCCTGATGTGGCTCTGTGGGTCTCACTTCTCTGCCCCTGTGCAATGACAATGAGCTTAGATCCTGTGACATCTCCTGACTTCACTGAGTACTCCTATCTATGCCAACACACTCTTTTACCTCTTTCTAGTCTAAAATACATCCCATCTGATGGGATGCACGTTCCAGTAGGCCACAGCATAGCTCTGCTCAGCACCACTGTAATCCCTCTCCTGTGTACAGCAAGATCTCACTTTCCAGAGTCCATTGCTCATCAGCTTCCAGCCCATCCTCACTCACTGGCATTTTATAATCAACTTTCTGACCTTTTCCCCAAGGCTCCTTATTCTCCCCCTTGGTGTGTTTGTGTTCTCAATACTCCACCCAGGCTTTTACTCACGTTGGAGGTAATTTTTCTTGGTGGTAGACATTCCCTCCCCACCCATCTCTCACCACTCTCCCTTCAGAAATATCCCAGTTCCTCCACCTGTTGTCATTTCTGGCAGGTTCCCATTGGTCCCTGCTCCCACATCTGATCTGAGGTTGCGCACTTGCAAGTTAGGGCAAGGATAAAACTAGCATCCCCATGAGGCCAGCACGCTCTCAGTTAGGGTCTGTCACCCAGGTGCTCTGTGTCCTTGCCTGGGGGCCGAGGGGCTGGTATAGGGCACAGGGCCAGCCTTGCCTGCCATGGGAGTGAGGATCCCTCCTTCCTCCTTGCCCCTTGACTTGTCCTCACATCTCTGGCCTCTTGCTAACAGTTGTTGAAGCTGTCACAGAGATGTGTGGAAATTGCTGAAGCTGAGCAGTCTCAGATGCTATTAATTGCTGGCCAGCTCTCTGCCTGGATCCCAGGTATCCACATCTGCACACACATACCATTGCTGGTGAGTTTGCTGCACTCCAGGAAGGCTGAGAGACAAAACAGGCTCCTTGGGGAGAACACATCAGTGATTGAATGTGTTGCTTCCAGTGCTTGCTTTGTTCAAAGCTGGGAGAAAGGTCTGGGGCGAGCCCAGAGGTCAAGACTTGTCTCTGCTGAAGCCAAATTTTATGAAGGGCTTAAATTGATGGAAAGACAGTCATTTGGAAGGATGTCAGTCCATCTCTGCTTTGTGGGAGTGCAGGTAATGGGAAGTAGTTTCTAATTGCTTGATTAGCCAGCACCTCCAAGGAGACCATCCTTTTCATCCACAGTTAATTGCGGCTTTTACCTGTTGTTCAAGGACTATTTTGCCATTTGCAAGAAGCCTCCTGCAGCCATACAATAATGGAGCTCGCTGATGGAGCAGGGCAGGGTACGTCAGTGGGTTGACTGTGATTTGTAAGCAAAACACGTGAGGTAGAGGAACCTCCTGTGCGGTGGTTTGTGAAGCAGGATGCATTTTTACGGACAGTGATGCTTGGGGGACCCAGCTTTCTGTTAAAGGGCTTTGCTTTCCTTGGATTCCTACCCTTGTGCCTGGTGTGACACCAATGCTGTGCTGTAAGAAATAGATACTCCTCATCTGAGAAGTCATTGTCCTTGCAGCAAAATAGTGGCTAAGTAGGATACTGCCCTTTGTCCCTCTACCTTAAATTGCTCCAAAGGTTCCCGAAGTGTTTTCTAGGTCGGGTACATGAGCTTTATTCATCCCCTGTTGAAATGTACCCATACACATCCGGGAGCATGCTCACTGCAATGATGTGCAGCAATGCCACACAGCCATTTGACAGGGAGGAACAAAAATCGTATGTCCATGGAACCTGCCATGGGAAAGATTTAGAATGAGACCGCAGCAAGGTGCTGATCCTCACAGCAAGAGACTTCCCTGCCCTTGAACTATTGGAGTCTGAGAAAAGACAGGGAATAGAAGAGACTCCTCTTTTTACTCCCATTTCTGTACACACTCTTGGTACAGCATGGTGGTCTTTGCTGTGCCAGTGAAAGGGAGAAGGACAAACTGATTCCCTTCCTTCTGGAACTCTTGATTAGCATTTTGAGCTCTGGCGAGACATATGCTTACTTCTGATTTGCAGAACTATTGAAGCAGTGCTCAGCCCTGTGGGAGAGCAGCTAGGCCTTCAATAGGCTGTTGGGTATTACACTGCATGTCCTACAGCATCCAAGTTGTTCCCAAGGGAATATGAACCACTTTCTGTAGCTGGCACCATATGTTGCCCTAGAGAAGGTTCGTTTACCCTGCCAGATCACAAGGTCTTCAGGTCACAATGCTGCAGATCCTGTTATGACCCTAGAAAGCCTCTTCCCAGACTGGCAGAGTTGTCTAACCCATCCAGGATGTCAGGACACGTGCCTGCTTCCTCTGGTGTTGCACAGCCTTGTGGTCCGCCCAAAAGCACTGACGTGTGGGACAATCAGTGCATGGTTGCTCCTATGGTTGCTCGGGGCTGTGGGACTGATGCTGAATGGCTCTGCTTAACACCAGGGTCTCCCGTAGCTTGTGACCCTCGTTCTGTCCTTCAGTACTCCGCTCTAGCAATGCTGTACCAGGGTGGTCTGTGAAGTTGGCCCTCACATACATCACTAACAGACATGGGGAAACTAGATTTCAGGTCAGCAAGGGCCTCTTCTGCCTGCTGTGGGTGTTATGTCCATCACAGGAAACCTCCTCTTCCTGCACGACGTTGCCCACCCAGAGTGGGCTGTGGTGTTACTCCCATTACTCCGATGGTGTGAGGGGCTGGGAAGTGTGACAGGAGGATTTGCCCCTTCTCCCACCCCTCTGAGCCTCCCTCAGTAGGCCCATCAGGGCTTCCAAGCAGCCGTCAATAAAAAACACATTTGTATTAAAACTGTAATGAGGAATAAAAAAACTTCACATTTTTTTCAATAACTCGGGATATAAAAAAGAGATTTTTATCAATTATGAAAAGGGTTTTGGCCATAAAAAGGTAATTTAAAGAGTCTGAGATGGATGGCAAATAGCATTAATGTCACCCAGAACAAATGGGCCCACATTACTCAACTGAAAGGCAGGAGCAGCTGCCTGTGCAGGTCCTGCTGCTGCAGCCTCTGCTCTGCTCTCCCTGCCCCATCTCTGGGAAGAGGCCCCAGTCACTGGTGGATCTCAGTGTGGCTGCCTCTACACCAAGCCCTCGTGCGGGCAGTATCTGCTGCTCCCCACTGCCAAGGGAAAGCAAACAGGGAGCTTTGTGTGCCTCAGATGGTCCACCTTGCTTTGTCCCTTGTTTTCCTGCTCTCTCCATTTGCAAGCTCCAGTATAACTGACGTTTAGTGTCACACCAAGGACAACCTGGTGTCCTTATTGCCAGGGGAGCTTTGGGGCAGGTTACTCCCTCCTTCCGTGGGTTTTCTCTCCGCTCACGGCTCCTGGGAGAAGATCTGGCTGAGTGCTGCTCATGGCAACCTCTTCCTGGGTGCTCTAAGCCCCATTGCCTAATAGAGAGAAGGTTTTGTGGGTAGATTAGAGGATAATCTCCCCTGGCTTCCTTCAAGTTAATAAGATTTACAATACAGGAGGTTGGACAGTGGATTTTCTGAGGGATATTTTGGAGGACCTTCTGCAAAGAAGGGAAAGATTTGAGATCAGAAAATGCAATGGGGAATGGCCTGGTGAGCATTTCTGATCTCCGTGCTTAGTGACATTTTTTTTTTCTTTAATTTACAAATTCTTTAGGTGCCTGGGGCTTAATGTATGACATACGTGCACAGAATTTGTTGGCTCACAGTGTCTTGTGTGCAGATGGTAAACCCTATTCAGTACAGTTTTCTTGAAGTTTTGATGACACCTGAAGTGTTGCTGCCATGCAAATCAATCTTGGCTGGCCATGCCCACCACTGCTGTGTCGGGCTGTGTTCAGTGGCCACGTCCTGCGGAGGTGGTGGAAGCGCCGCACAGCAGCGCTCTAGCCATTGGCAGAAACCACCTCCCAGCACATTGGGCAACCCTTCCAGTTCCAAACAATTGCCGGAAATCTCTCTCTGTAACAGGGATTAATAGTCCTTATGTGGCCTTCTTGCGTATAGAGACTTTCTTTTTTCGAGCATGGTGTGGTTGCTCAGCAATCTCTATGCATTTATGACACAATGGGATCTGGGTAGGGGCAGACCCCAAGCTGCTATTGTGGAGGGACTGACTTCTGTTTCAAAGCCTCCTGCTGATACACTCAGGAATGTTCTTACTTGATGTTCTGATCTAGACACAGGCTGGGTCTAGTATGCTGGATTTTTCTCTGAGGGAGCAGGGAATCCTGTCATCTGCCTGACCACTGATCTTTTAATACCCTACTTGACTCTGCCCGGTTAGCAGCTCCTGTTTTTTTTTCAGAATTTTGTATCTGCCCAGTTACTTGGCTCTTGACCCATCGAGAACATGAAAACATGATGCAGTGAGTCTGGCCACTTTTGGCAATAGGTTATTTGTAGATGAAACAAATGACTTAAGATGAAATAAGGAGTTATAGGGCCTGACCTTGACGTATCTGCATTTTCCTAACACACAGAATAGACACATAGCATTTTTATGAATTTTTAAGATGAACAGTGATCTAATAAGCTCTGTTTTATGGCACTTCTGGGATCTGTCTGAGAAACAGCTCCTGATTTTATGGAAGGATGCTGAACTATAGAAGGCACTTCAACCCTGCCTGCTTTTGTGTTTTGAGAATTGAAGTAAAAATTGGGATCTAAGGGGTCTCAAAGGTTTTTCCACCATTAGTGAGCAAAGCGTGTCAGTCCCTACTAGGCAGACCAGCCTGAGAGAGAGGAGGTTTTCTCATGTTCCCTTTGGAAATCAAGTAATGTTTGTGAACATTAAGCACGTTTTGCACATATTTTTTGTAAGCTTTGCAGTGCTTTTACATGATGCATGGTTCAGAGCCAAACCTGTGAAGCTGTCTGTGAGAACTGAAGCAATAAACTCACGTGACCTATTGCTTATGCCAGGAGAGCTCAGCTGAAGCAAACCCACGAGTTTCTCCCTTACAAAGCTCACATAACCACTCCATCTCAAATTGGGAAGTTCTTGGAAGAGGCTGTTCAGCATCAACCCTTCCAAATTTCAAATGATTAGTAGAAAATATACATTAGTTGGCTAATTTCAGATAATGAATGAAACTGAGGTGGTATCAGTTGTGAGTGGAGAACAAAGCTAATTTTGCCAAACACCTTATTGGATGTAACTGATTGGTTCAGGTCTATTAACTGTTATTCCCATTTATCAAGAAAGGCTAGAAGGAGGCTATAGCATTAAAATTACCAGGGCATGTTATATTAAGGGTTATACTCAGGAACTCTCTCAGTTCTGCCTTGTCTTTTGTGAACTGCTAGTGTCTTTGCCCTGACTGCCAAGAAAACCTCTAAGCCCATGCCTCCTGTCCCAGGTTGTCTTTTGTCCTTTGGACCGTAACCTAACTTCTTCCTCTTCTTTTATTTTTTCCTTCTTTTGGTTTGAAAGAGCTGTGTTCTTAATGGGATATCCTTTCAGAGGCCCTTGCCAATCCCTCAGAATCCTCAGCTCAGGAATTACATGTTGGCTGCTCCAAGCCAAACATTTGAGACACTGTGGTTCTCAGTGAGTGAGCAGGGATGAAGGGAAGGGTATGGACTGCACTGGTTCTGTGGGCCTTATCTCTCTGTTGACTACACAACCATAGGATGCTGATGACAATGTGTTGGGTTGAGCATCTCCAGTGACAGTGTCCTGTACCCAATGAAGGAGGAGGGGCAGCCTGACCAGTAGCAGGCTGTAGGCTAATCTCTCCTGGCTTTGCTATCCACCAGGCATGTCTGGAGTGGATCTCAGTCCTCAGCCCTTCTTTGGTGAGGTGGCTTCTTGAGTTATGATGAGGTGTTTTTTGAGATGGTTGCCCCTGCTTACATTAGGTAGCATCCACCGAACTGCCTTACCTCCTCCACAGGAGCCCAGTGATTTCAAACTGTAGCAAAGGGAGCTAGATACCAGTCAGTGTTGAGAGGCTCCCTGTCCTGTTCCTATTCCAGAGGCTGACTCTGTGGTTCCATCTGCTTTTGAGCTGCATCAGCCCTAGGGAGGGAAGTAGGGCAATTGGATTCTGGCTGTAGAATAGTGAGTTCCTGGATTGCTCGGAAATGCATGTAAATTAATCAAAATTAACCCCCTACCTTTGTTTCCTTAGCCCAATTTTCTCCTTGTAACAACCTCTGGCAGTGCACCCTGGGGGTGTCAGAGAAGAACTTAAGTTCAAGGTAGAAGACAAACGAGCTGTTTCCCACTGCACCCCGGACTGGCAGCCTGTCCCTTTGCGATGCTTGTCACCCTGCAGTGGCAGCAGCAATGCTAGGCCTGTAAGCGTAGTTGATTTATGTTAACTGTTGAAACCATAATGTTTAATCTGTAAAGTGCTAATCTATTTTTTATGTTGATTATGAATAGGCCAGCTGTGCCTACTTTCCTATTCATAGAGTTTAGTGAACAAGCCCATTTCACAGGCTGGGTTTGGAGGGTGATTTACATGAGAGGAGAGTAAATCAGCTGTGTTACACCACCGAACCATGGACCTGGCAGCCCAACAAGAAGATCTGGGGGAAAGGGGAAAAAACATTGGAGGAAGAGGAGGAAGAGACAGATAACAAATAACACTGTAGAAGGAGCAGATGGATCAGAGCAGAGACATGAAAAGTAGGGCAAATATGGGGAGGAGAAGAAAGGAGGGGCTGATATTCAGAGGAAAGATTGACAAGAGAAGAGCAGGAAATGATGTGGCTGACTTAGAATAGGACTTTCCTCTTTGGAGAGGAGAGAGACACCTCTGGGATCCAGGGTTTGTATGGCTGGTCATTGGGGGATGCATAGAACCCATTCCCCAGCATGGTGCCAGCGATGCTCTTGGCAGGGTCGGTTGTGGATTTAATTTGCTGTGCAGTTGTCTCTCTTGAACAACTTTTCTGGATCTCTGTACATTTTTTCTGAGAGTAGCCTGGAAAGGATACAAACTCCAGGGTTCCATCCAGATCTCTTTGTAAGTTATTCTACATCTACTTCTCTTCGGTCCCTGTACGTTGTTCTCTGTGGTGTGGACTTCTGTACAGCTGTGCCTCTTGCATTGACTGGCCTGCCAGGTGTGCCAGTGTTTTGGTGTCCCATCAAGGTACACGACTGGCTTGTGGGCTTTACATCTTCAGCAGGGCTTTACTACCTTTTTAGCATCTTTCTTCTAATGTAGTGATCTCATTATGTCCCTTTCTTGATACTAACTCAAGAAAGGGAATTTAGGCAGAGCTGCCCGTATCTGCCAGGCTATATGTACTTCCATGTCCACCTCAGATCCTCACTCCTACTTCCCTCTCCTATTACTCAGAGGCAGTGCTGTGCTTCCATAGAACTTTATCATGCTTTTATTGACGTAATTATGACCAAAGCCTGAGGAAGGGACATAGCTGGGCAGAATTTGCTGGGACCAGCCTTTGCCCTCTGCGTGTTTTCATTGTCCACTCTGGCGACAGGCTGCTGGATTGTGCGATGCTGCTTCTGTCACTCCTGCTCTTTGTCCCAGGCCTAGAAACCCTTTTCCCTCATCTCTTTCTGAGGAGACACTTAAAAGCATTCCACATAGTACTCACAGGAGTATGCCTCTCCCTCTCCGTTTTAGGAGCTGGAGTAGAAGGGTTTGTCAGTGTAGCATATACTCACATATATATAGTGCTGTCCTGCCAGACACCTCCGCTCCCCCTGCACACCCTGCCCCTGCACACACACACGCACACACACTCCCCTACCTCTCCTGACCCTCTTCTTCACTTGCCTCTCAGTGGATGGAGAATTTTGCCTACCACTCTCCTCGCAAGCTGTGCACACAAATGCACTGCCCCTGCCTCCTCCTTGACTCTCTGCACAAGCCCTGGCACAGCTTTGCTTGCTGATCAGATGCTTGTAGCGCAGCTCTTCCAATCATACACCCCCAGACATCCCCTAAACGCTCTCTGTATAGTCACATAAACACGCCCATAGATATTTCTCCCCCACCACCCCTTCTCTCATACCCTTCTCAAAGCCCCCAGGCTTTCAAAGCTGAATCAGAGGCATTTGAGATGAGGCACAGGTGATGTGTGTTCCCGAAGGTCCCCATATATCCTCAGGCTTTGGCAGCTGGTTATTTCTCACAGGACTGCTGCTCTTGTGCAGGCTTACAGCTGACAGGGCCCTTGGGGCATCTCTGCAGCCTCCCTGGCTGTGACTAATATAGAGCCTGTTTGTTGTGGGTCCATTGACCCTTGGGTTTCAGCCAGCGTGTGGCAGGGATGTGTTTATGCCTGGTGTCAAAATGGTCTTGGAAATTCATTTGCTTCTGGGTACTTTCTTAAATCTTACCTTCTTGCTTAGTGTGCCAACTAGCCCTGTCTCTGTAGCATTTCTTCTTCTCTGTGGCATTTTGGGAGAGGTTTCATCTTGATATAAGAAAGAATGTTTTTTTTGCATTGAGAACTATCAATCACAGGAACAACTTCTCCGGGGACGTGGTAGAGTCCCCATCACTGGAGGTTTTCAAGATGTGATAATCTTATCTGTGCTCCCTTTCCCATGAAAAGTTGGACCAGATGGGCTCTCTTGAGGTCCCTTCCAACCTGGGCTGTTCTATGATCTGATGATTCTTTCCAAATGTGCCGTCTTTGCAGCAGGCTGCTGACGGCTGTAGGGGTGATACATCATTTGGGAATATGTCTGCAGGTATTCAATCAAGGGGTTCTGGGCGTGTTGGGACCTCCATGTGTCTTACTATGTGTGTGGCTCAAGAGAAAAGGGAACTTTGGGGGGGACAGGGAGGGAACAGTTGGATTGTTGTCACCTGTCACTTGTGAGCATTAGTACTCAATGTCTAGTACTAGATTCAGACCTGGCCTGGCAATGAGATCTGGAGGGAGGTCAATGTTGATCACAAGGGCAAGGCTGCAGCGACGCTTGACGGAAAGTTGGTGACATTGTCCATTGTGATGAGAAAAGAGACAGGAGGGATGGTTTGAATGAGAAGGTTAGGAACCGTGCTTTAGCTTTGTTGAATGTGAACAGAGAGATGACTATCTGAAAGAAGATGGCTGAGAGACAGACTGAAATTGTAGTTTGGCTGTAGGAGCAGACTGATCTAGAGTACAGAGGTAGATGTTGCGCTGCTAGCCCTGCAGGTAATATCTGGATTCTGCCTTCTTACTATCCAGCTTGATGTCTGCCTTATGTCAGAAGTCTAATGTGCAGTCTCTCTGATTTCAGAGTGCTTTGTGAAACCAGCACCTGGACAAAGAACAGCTGAATGAAGCTAAGCATGGAAGAAGCTGTGGTGATGCTGATAGAAAACCTGTAGAACTCCAACTGTTGAAAGCATTTGCTCTTGTGGTACTGAGCTAATCTGTTAATCTTAGCATCCTGTGTCTTTGGAAGGTAGTAGGACACCCAATAGCTTAATTGATGAAAAACATTTATCTCCTTGTGCCAGTCAGGAAGATGTTCCTGAGCCAGTTATGTTCCAGTCTGGCCATGACAATCCTTGCTTTTCTTGGACTGAATAATGTTTGTTTGTTGGAGCCATGGGTAAGTGGCTTACCTTTCAGACAGGTGGGAGATGATGTTCACTTCACAGGTAGGGTCTCAGAAGACATATATCAGCTCTGTCTGCTCCTTGCTGTTGCTGCCTGTTGTAGCTGTCACCACTGAGATTGGTTTCGATCCAGGATGAGTGATACTCTCAGACAGTTCTGCCTTGTCTTAAGGATTTGACTTTACTCAGGAAAATAAATGAAGCTACCGTGTGTGTGTCTGAGCACAGACTATTAAGCAGGAGTCATCAGGGATGGAATAAAAGGTGCTTTTCCTCAAAGTATGGCTCTGTAACAATTAAAAGTACTATAGCAAGTAGACTGATGCTGTTTCTGTATAGCTCAGTGGATGGATGAGATGAAAGCAAGGGTGGCTTCATGTAGGCTTTCCAACTGCTTTTCTAGCCAGAAGAGACTACAGCAAGAGGATGGTAGGTGAGCAGAACAGGGAATAGCCAAGACCCTAGGTATCAGGCAGGGAATGAGTGAACCACCTTTGGTATCCGGATGATGGGATCAAGGACCCTTCCTTTAACAGAGTTCATTTTCTGTAACACTCATGGCTTTGTGACTGGGAAATGCTGTTGGTAGGATCCCAGAGAAGCTTCTCAGTGGTGCACCACTCTCAGTGGTGTACTGCAGAGTACCAAAGTGCTACTGGGTAGAAATAACAGGAAAAGATGAACTTCATACCCCAGCTGGCTCACAGCCCTTTCTCACAAGAAAGGCTGATGCTTAATGGACAGCCCTGGTTTTGTGCTATTACGGTGCAATGTTAGCGGTGATTAACAAGGTAGCAGTGATCAGCATGCCAGGAGCAAATATAAACCATTGGCAGATTAAGTTCCAGATCTGTGGCTGTGTGTGTAATAACTGCTGTATATGTATTATGGGCACAAACTTGAATGTAAGAAGTTCCACCTAAACATGAGGAGGAACTTCTTTACTTTGAGGGTGGCAGAGCCCTGGAATAGGGGTGGTGGAGAGAGGTGGTGGAGTCTCCTTCTCTGGAGACCTTCAAAACCCGCCTGGACAAGTTCCTGTGCAACCTGCTCTAGGTGGACCTGCTTTGGCAGGGGGGTTGGACTAGATGATTTGCAGAGGTCCCTTCCAACCCCATGTGATTCTGTGATTATACAGATAGGTTTTTAAAAATATATTAAAGTTACAAATTTGGTCCTGAGCAGTTAAATAAGGGCAGATTTATAGCTAACTGTACAGTCCTAATTCTGCTCATCCATGCATGAGTTCTTTGACATGGTGTGACCCAGCACCATACGGGGTATCAGGGGGAACCAATGTTAGAGCTCAGCTCTTCCAAATTTTAGGCAGGCAACTTAATGCACATCTCTCTGCATTGCTTTACCATCCTGTGCACAGAAAGATGCACAGATTTTGTGTAATAAGCCATATGTAATTGTTTGAGTGCATCAGAATACACGCATATCTTTAACCTTTATTCATTTGGATGCAGTGTTTACCTCTATATACATGCACATATTACATTATATATGTAATGAACACCAGGGAATCCATTCAGATTCTGTATGTATCTACAATATTATTAAAAATACTGAGTTAATAAATACATGTTCTTGACAGATGCATTTAGGAACCATCAATTAGGCTTGGCATTCATTAGGTGGGGAGAAGTCCAATCAGATTTCACTGACTCAACAAAGCCGCCTATAAATTGTGGGCTGTTTGTTCTGACGTTTGATGAATTATTCTTCATAATCCACTGTCTGCTGTGATAAATCTAATCTTTCAGTTTTTGCTGTCTTAATAATTCTCAGAGAAACACTGTGACATTTTGTTTTTGTAGAGGGGAGAGAAAGGCTGGGACAATGGAAAAAAACCTCATTTGCTGTCTGGGAAGTAGATCACTCCGAGGTAACATTTTCTCACGCCTAGAACTCTGCTCTTGCAGACTTGCAGGGATCAGTGAGTCTTTGGTGCCATGGACAGTTACGTGTATGTTCTTGAAGAGATGACCAGCGTAGGATGAGGTTCATGTCCCTTAAACCTAGTCCAGCAAAGGCATTCAGACCTTTGGGAGCAATAGGGTCCTAGGGTCAAAATTCCAAATGTGGTGGGAGCCACAAGCCTTGGAAATGCTGTATCAGACAGAACCTTTCAGCTATTCTGCCACATGAAGCAGAGGGGACATTGTACTCAGCAGTGTTAAGATGGCAGCTGTAGTCCCCAAAACTTCTCTGGGAAACTTGCTCTCTTCCCAGAGTGGTATTGTGTTGGTCTGTTTTCCAGCAAGCTCAGGAATCCCATTATCACAGTGCCCCACACTGCCTTGGCTGCAGACAGTGTGATCCCTGTGTACATCTCAATAAGCTCCTGCACACTGAGCTCACCTCAGCAAGTTGCCATCCACAGAGCCATGATTAAGAGGGGACTGTTCAGTGCCGCCTCTATCGGGAATGGAAAAAACACATGAATGAAGTCACCTCATCAAGGGAATTCCAGCTTGGAGAATCACAGCACGAGGAGATGTGCAAAATTTACCTGTCCTAATCACTTTCTTGCTGTCAGCTTCCACCATGGACCCGTCTCCCAACTATATGATTCCCTTTGTCTTGAATGGATTTATACCAACCTCCTCATGTGCATCTTCCTGTGCTGCTGCCTGGCATCGAACTGCTAGGAGGCTGCGAGCTGTTCTTGGCCATCACAACAAAATACTGTTGTCAATGGAGCTCTGTTGTATCATGGCCTGTGATGAGTATCCTGGAGGCAAGAAGTTCAAGTTAATCCTGTGTTGCCTAGTCAGCCCCTTCTGAAATAGCAGGACATCTCATAGATTCCTATCTCCAAATACAAAATGCAAGACTCGGGAGCAATTACAGTATGCTGTGATCAGAAGAGGAGATCTCCTGTGAAATTTTGGTCGAGGTTTAAATGTTTCGGTTTGCATTGCTTTTTGGTGATAAGAGAGTGAAATCATCCTTGCTGGGCCCCTTTTTGTGAATTATTTTGAGCGTCTGCTATTGGTGAAGCTGTGGAGCACAGTGAGGTGTCTGGAGATACTTACTTCCAGTAATCTGAAGGTTAGAGGTTTCCTGGGCCAGAGGTTGTATCTTGGTTCTTAATAACTTGTGATGGATTTTCTTCATTGTCTTATTTACCCACCTGGACTTCTGATATTAATAACATCCTGTGGCAATGAGCACCACAGCTTAATTGGTGGGGGGGGAAAAAAAGACTTCTTTTTGCTTGTTTTAATCTTGCCGTCTGGTAATCTTGTGTGCTAATTGTCAATTTGCTGCTCCTGAGTTCTATAGAGTGAATGAACATTCCCAATCCCATTCGCCATGACAGAAGTGATTTTTATAGAGCTCTGTAACATTCTCTCCCCATTGTCTCTCTTTCCAGGCTGAAGAGTCCTTTGAAGTCCTGGGAAATATTTGAAGGCAGTTTTGAAATGCTTTGGTGAAGGACTCTCTTGCCCTGTGAAATGTTGAGCATTTGAAAGTCTCCTCACTGACACTACTTGTGCTGGACTGATTCAGCTCTGGCAGAGTTGAGGAAAGGTTCTTTGTAAGTGGTTGTGGAAAAGCAGAATAGTCAAAATTGTCCTGGACTCTGCTGAAAACCTCCCGGATAGGACTTTTAATGCAAAATATTCTTACTTGGACCCCATAGTGGCCTCATTCTGGCTGCACCACATACAGGGGTCTGGAGCATCATGCTGGAAGAGGTTCAGCCTGCCAGCTAAACAGGGGTGGGCTGTTGAGACACCTTCTGTTAGTGATCCTGCATCCCACCGCACCCTAAATTTGTCCTGAACAGGCTGCTGATACATGGCCACCCTTCATCTGCTGTGGTCACTGTGGCAGAGCAGAGCCACCACATCCCACTCAGGATGATGTTACATCATGCTGGGCCAGGAAGGGTCTCCACAACTTAGGCTCCTGCTCCAGGGTACCTTGTTAGAAGCCTTTCTGGAGAGGGAAGGGAACATACCTCTCTGTGAAGTGGGCAGGTTGAAACCAGGCAGTAGTTTTTGATCATTTGCTGCAGCATATGGATATAAAAAGGTTGGGATTAAGAGGCAGTGTATTTCAAAAGAAATTAGCTGGCAAGACACGCACATTTAGCGTTTATGGTTTGGAGATTAAGACATCAGGCTGGAACTTGGGCTATCTGGGTTAAATCCCAGCTCTGTCAAAGATTTCTCAGAACATGCTGGGCAGGTCGTGTAAGGTAATACTTTCTGAAAGGACTCAGGATTTGGGAGTTTAAATCCAATTGACTTCCAGTAACTTCCTAAGTGTTTAAGGACAGGATTCGCAAAAAATACTGAGGCATTCTGATGCTCAGCATTGCGGCATTGGCTGATGTGCTCCACAGACCTCGGGCAGAGCAGTGTGTGCTTTGGGAAGGGACTTCAGCATGTGAGGAGGCCTGTAGGTGACAACTGGGGACTCCTGGAAAGCATGAATTTGTGCAGGGCCTGTGGTTGCTGTGCACCTCCTCCAATGGCACTCTGGGCTTAATGATGGTCTCTAGGTGCCACCTCAGCACAAACACATACTATTAAGTGTCTAAGTAGGTAGATCCTTTAAGAGCTTTTATATCAGCTCCCTGAGGTGTGAATACTAATACCAACCATTGTGAAAAGATTTTGCATATTTAAAATGAAACGAGCTTCATTCTTTAGAATAAAGCAGTCAGGGCTGTGTTTCCAGCCAGTGTCCAAACAGTGACACACTCGTTTGGTGTTTGAGCATGTGCTTGATGGGGAGCTGGCTGTGCAGAGGGCTGGTGAGGGGAACCACCGTGGCCAGGGACCCCGCTCACCTGTACAGCTGTAAACCTGCAGCTGGCTGTCCTGCTCCTTTGAAAGAACAGCCCTAAAGTTCCTTTTCTCGCTTTTAAACCTTTATTAGACCTGGCTGGAAACTATGCTTGTATCATCTCCTGCCAGGATTACAGATGGTAACAGCTGGTTTGATAAAGCCCTTTGAGACCCACTGTGGCCTGAAAGAAGCTTGAGAGTTCCTTAAATACCATGTCAGGTGGGCTCTGAGACTGTCCCAGACCTTCGCTTGCTAATTATCCATCCTGGAAGTGGTGGTTAGAGTTTTTGTTAAGAGTGCTTGTGAGCAGTGAGAGCCTGCAGCCTGCTCCAAGAACTCCCTGCCTGCGTGAAATGGGTGCAGGCACCTTCCCTTGGGAAGGACCCTGTTCCCTGCTGTCCTGGGTTGAGAGACACAGGACTAACTTGTCTTCTAATGCTGGGGAAAATTCTACTTTTTGAAGACTCTAGTGTCTGAATTTGTGGAAATATTTACTTTATAGCCAGCCAGGCTCTGTGGGATTCAAGGTTAGTGTTTTTGAGCCTTGCCAGGTGCAGGGACGAGGAGGAGCGAGGCCTGGGCATTTGACCCAGGCTGGGCAACAGCATTATTTCTTACCATGAACGTCACATTCAATATAAATTAGAAAAGTTTGATGTGTAGCTCCCTCCTTTAATGGTGGCCGTCCAGACAACTCCTTGCCCCGGTGCCGGAGCCCTGAGGCCTTCCCTTCCTCCTGAAGCCATTGTGCTCGCAGTGTCCGCCATTTGCTGTCCCCTGCTGGGAGTGCACAGCTTCCTACTGATACAATTGGCTGAGTGTAATTCTTGTATATCTTATATCAGTATCGGGAATAATACTGGTTCTTTAGTATTATTGTTAATTATTTAGTCTTAGTCTATTAAATCTATTTATATTTCAACCCTTGTGTTTCTTTGTGTTCCCTGATTCCCCTTTCCGGGTGGGGAGAGGTCTTCAGGTGATAGAATAATTGTCTAAATGACAATAGATTGTTATGGGTTTTCTCAAACCATAACACCCGCTCTCGTGCGGGAGCCTGGCTCACCTCTTCTCTGCTTCCATGGCATACAGTCTCTCGCTCGCTTTTGCCTGTCTGGGACACACAGCCTGCATCAGAGCCACTAGCTGCCTCCAGCGAGCTGTGAAAGGACAATTTCATAATGAATGAGGGTGATTTGCTAAGTGGGGGGTCCTGGAGCCCAGCCGTAATTGTGCTGCTGCTTTATCTCAGCCTTACACCTGCTCATGTAATGGCCTGGCTGTGATCCGCTCCCTCCCCTGTGTGTGCGCTCTACCCTTCTGCTCCTGGAGGAGTCATCAATTCTCTGGCCTCGCTGCAGTCCCTCGCCTTCCTGCCCTCGCCTGCAGCCTGTGGGTGCACACAAATTCCCCCTGGAATTGCAGCGGGGCCACTGGGCTGGCTCGAATGGACACGACTGCTAACCTGGCTTTCATATCTTAAATAGCGAGTTATTAAATGAAATCCTTCTGCCCAAAAGAACTCCTAGAGGCAGCTTTCGTCAAATGATGTTTCCTTAGAAAACTTAGTCACACAAGAATATTGTATATATTATTCCCGCCAGATGGAATGTGTGCAGCTTTTTTTTTTTTCCCCTGCATGCATTCAGTACTGGTGGAAATGGTTGGATTGACAGTGTAGGCAATTAAAAGCTTTTGAAATTCAGAGCAGGTGGAATTTTATCCAATTTATATGTGGTTTCACTATAAATATACCTTACTGGATTCAAGCCAGTGAACTCCCAATTCTGTGCTTTAACCTTTGGAGGGTGTTTCCACCCTTATGACAGTTCGACTGGTAAGACTGGCTGCTGCTCTGTAAAGGGTGCATCCCTTTAATATGAGCATGTTAGGGTAGTAAGTTGAAGAAAGCCCCAGCTCGACTTCATGTGGCAAGTCCTCAGTTTGCATTTTTTCTGTCCTTACAGGATCTCATAGCTCAACATGCTCCTGGCCACCTTAAGTCTCTTCCCCTTAACAGGTCCTCTCTTCAGCTGATTGACAAACTTCACATAAAGGTAGAAGCTCCTGTGTCTTGAACACATCTCCCCTGAGCCTTCTGTCATCCTGTAGATGCTTCTTTCTTTATACTAATCTGAAATGAAAATCTCAATCCAGAAGTGAGAGAGAAAAGAAAGGGCAGGAGGGAAAGAGAAAAAAACCTTTTTTTTGTCTTGAGACACAAATGTCAATAGGTTTGAATTATGGGCCCGCTGTAATTAAAAAACACGTAACTAGTTGTTTTTAAATGCAGTTGTTTTACTTAATTGATTTTGCCGCCAGGACCAAAGGGAATTTAATAAATAAATAAAATGCACCTTGCTAGTGAATTACTGGAAGCAGCTGAGTCTCTGTTGGAATCTAATTGCTGCAAATGCTCCAGTTTTTTTGCTAGCAATAGTTTTCTGTGGAAGGGGCTGGGAGAGAAGGGGTAGGGTGGTGTGGGAGGGGGCTCATTCCCTGGCAGCTGCAGGAGGGAACAGGCTGCTCCTTGTATAGTATTTTTCTTCCTTGTCAGCAAAAAGAATACTCGTTTAACGCTTTGCATGAAGACTTTGCTTAGAAGGTCTTTATTCATATTTAATTACTAGCTCGCTGCACTCCCATCTTTAATTACCTTTTAAAAAGCAGGTTATAAAAATGCACTGACATTATTTCTGTTACTGCATAAATTACAGGCTTCTCAACTGCTCACCTGAAATCAGTCCAGCCCGTGGGAAGGGTGGGACAGGTTCCCTTTCCTTCTGGATGCCTCAGATCTTGCCTGCACTTTGCTCGACAGAGCAGGACAGAAACCCTCAACTAGCATTAGATGAACTAGATCTGTGCCTGGAGTCACACAACCATGTTGACACTCCCTCTCAGCTAATTAACTGTGCAGAGGGGGTATCACTCTACCATGATAATAGTGTTTCCAGGGCCTGGGCTGCCTGGTGCTGTACTGAGGGTCTCTAGCAGGGTGCTGTATTATGCAGGGCAGATGGGCCTTTGCCCATCTCCCATTGCCTCACCCATGTCTGTCTAGGTTTTTGCTTCCTGGACATCACCCTGGTAAATCTACTCCTTCATCTGCAGCTTTTCTTATAGTCTAGTCCTGAGTTTCACAGCCAGAGCTGCTGATAATTTCCTCTCCTGCCCGCAGAGTGCTTTGCTGTCCCCACCTGGTGCTTTTTCTGAGCTGAGAGCCCTGGTTACGTTTATTGGAGGTGTGAGAAAGTCCATCACATAAAACACGTTTTCAGGCCAAGTCGTCAGAGATGCAAACTTGTAATTGTTGTCCCCCTGCCCCGAATCCAGCCCTTCCCACTGCTCCCAGTCATGTGCTGGCTTTGACTAAGTAAGCTGCTGATGCTGCTGTACTGCGTGGGAATATGCACTGTCAGGTTTCGGGGGGCGATGATGGGTGATATTAAAAATATGCAAAAGAAATACATGCAAAGGGACAGCTGTTGGCTTGTGCACCCAGTAGCAATGAAGGATGCTGACCATAATTGCTCCAACCCATTCTCAGGACAGCCTGGAAGCGCCCCTCACATGCTTCTGGCCACTCCATGCACTAGATGAAATGTGCTGCTGGGGCTCTGCCACAGGTTTCTGTAAGCAGAGTGTCTCCAGGGCACTTCTGTGCCTGGCACGCTTCACTGGGAGGCCAAGCAGTGACAAAGCTCAGGCAGGGGACAGAGGAAGGATGAAAGGGCTGAGCCTGCCCAACTTTGGCACGCGCTGTCTCTGGCCTGTGGACTGGGCTTTCCTTAGGATAGTCTCTGGCACCCCAAGCTGATGCCTCTTTCTCTTCTCCCAACAGATCAAAGAGCTCTTCATGAGTTTTGAGGACACTCCCTTGGGAGCAGCATCACTAGCCCAGGTGCACAAGGCAGTGCTGCAGGATGGGAGAACGGTAGCAGTGAAAATCCAGCACCCGAAGGTCCAAGCTCAGAGCTCCAAGGATATTTTACTCATGGAGGTAAAACTACCTGTTGACTTTGCTTTACAGAGCAATTTATGTTGAAATGTGGGGGGGGGCACATTCACGTGTGGTGTAACCAGGAACAGCAACACCATCCTGTGGCTCTGAAACCTCCACAGAGATAAATGCTGTCTTAGGGGAACAATACAGCAAGTTGGTGAGGACTGCAGTGTGGGCGATTGTGTGGACAGAGAGACTGAACAAGAGGATAAGAGCAAAGGAGGGCAGAAGGAGAAGGCAGGTCAACATGGGTGACATCAGAGTAAGACATCAGAGTAAGATTTAAAAACTAGAGCCTGTGTGCCCATTAACTGGTTGATTAAACTGGTCTCAGTTCCCCTTGCAGTTAGGGCCGTGTGGCCAAGGAAAAATCATTCTCTGTGATTAGCATGTTTTTTTTCAGTTAAATTCCAGTGTGGATTCAACAGTGGATGAGGCTGCTGTGATTTAGTTTTGTTTCTTGGTCAGCTTCTTAATGCTGAGCTGATTCATGCTGGAAACAAAACCACTGAAATATGGAGAGGGTCACCTAACAGGGGCAGACATGCAAGTGAGGGACTCAGCTAGGAAAAAAGTGTCAGTGCTTGTCTCCCGTTCCTCTCCTGAATGGTGGGTATCACTCACATTCCCGGTGCAATGCTGTAGCTTCTCCCAGACTTCGAAGTCTAGCCCATTGAAGGGAGGAGCTGGAGAAAAGCTGTGGCACTGCGCTGCATTGCAATAGTCAAAGATGCCAGCAGTATGGTGGGGAACAGAAAATGGTGATGGGGCTGACCTCAAGAAGAGGGGAAGGGTTAGGTCTGTAAATGGTAGCACTAAATTTTTAGGTGTCCTAATAAGCATATATCTGTATGTATAGTACAGTAACGTGCACATCCATTGGCAGTTTTATCCATGGGACTGAAGAGAGAAAGATTAAGCTGAGATGGTCTGATAAGTGTTTAGAGGGTACTGCTGATGCAATGACACACAGTTCTCCATCACAGGAGATCAAGAATCAAAGTTCCTGCCAGCACCCTCTCAGAGGAGCACATAACTAAAGCTTCTTTAGGCAGCTAAAACACCCTGCTTTGAGCAATCCTGGCTAGTTTGCAAAGAAGCACAGCTGGTTCCAGCTGAAGTACATCAGTTTGCAAATTAATATTTATTTTGAACTCGTAGTGAAAGAAATTTTTGGGTTCAATACAGATATCCCAGTAAGATGGGATATGTCTGTTTCAGTGCTGGTTTGAGAAGAGAGAACTGTTTGAACTGGGTTTGGGTCCAGCTTCAGATATGGATTTGATTCAGATCCTTGTCAGGACTGACTGCAGTGCTCTGCCCGGTGAGTTTGCTTTTGCGAGTCATCACACGGACAGCAGTTCTCAGGGATCTTATGGCGTCCTTCACTCCTGCCCGGGACAGGAGGGCAGAAACTAAGCAGTCAAGGGAGAAGGATGAGCAGGTAGTGAAAGGCTGAGACCAGGGCAATGAGAGGATTGTGTATGAACGAGCCAAGACCTAGATCCACCTCGGGACATTTGCGCTTTTAACAGTAGGTATTACAGAAAAAATCCCCCTCACACTATGTTGCTGGGATTGCTGGTTATATTGGTAAGAGAAATTTAAACAAATAATTTGAAAATTATTCCTGTCTTTTTCGTTTTTAGACTAATCCTCCTGGTAAACTTGAAAGTGAAACAGTGTATTTCCTCTTGGCAATTTAGTATTGTCCTTCCTCTACAGGCAGTCTAGTTTGTCTTCCTCAAGATCTGCTGTGTACACACAGCTATGTGCTAAAGTAGCTCACAACTTGACACATGCAGTCTCGTTTTTAAAGGGTCTCTTGGGGAGTTTTGGTTTACATGCACCATCATATCCTTGTGTGGGAATATTTTTGTGTAGGCTGCACTGGAAGCCCGATTATGTGCGCTGAGGTTCTGGTTCTTTAAGAATCAGACAGACATTGCAGCTAGGTAGGAGGTTGATTTAAATATTGATGGAGATGGTCTTAGTTAGAGACTGATGGGAAGGAATCTGAATGGGAAAAGCTAGATGGAAAATTCCTAAATTCACTTGAGGTCTCATAGCATCAGTGC
>KZ506448.1:51885-77494 GCA_002844005.1 Limosa lapponica baueri
TACTTAGAAAACACCACCTCAGCATTGCTGAGGATGGCTGTGACTGACACTGAGGAGCAACTCACCCTCTGACCCCCACCAGAAGTGGCCTTTAAAGATCTGTAACCTACTATCTGTATTCAAACTCCACTGTCTTCTCTGAACTGCCCGGTGGATTTTCTGTGCTCGCAAAATTCTTGCTCAGCAGGGGAAGAAGTAACACGGAGGTGACAAGTCCTACTTTAGATCTTCCTCTTCTGCATTATCTGAGGGCTGTCTGAATGAAGCCAAACAGCGACTTGTAGAATTATGGGACTCAGAAGAGAGTTGCTCCTGGGCCATGCCCTTGGTAAGATCTGGCCATGTGATCTGTTCTCCAGGGCTTTGTTCTCTTACTCCTAGGCAGCAGGCATCTGGGCTCCTTTTAGTGTCTGTGTCATCATTTAACTCCTAGATGTGCCTGTGTGGAAGGGCAAGCCAAAATTTCTCTTGTGTGACCAAGGCATGACACCATGTGTTTTGTTATGATTCTGCAGGAACCCTACAAGCACTTGGGGTGCAGATTGGTATTTTTTGTCTGTAAGTTACATGGAATGATCATATCAAAACAGCACTGTGTGTAGCTGCATGGCTTTGGGGCCAGGATGCAGGTGATTGTCTCTGTCCTTGTTCTCAGGTTCTCCTCTTGGTTGTGAAGCAGATCTTTCCAGATTTTGAGTTCATGTGGCTGGTGGAAGAAGCTAAGAAGAATCTGCCCTTGGAGCTGGATTTCCTCAATGAAGGCAGAAATGCTGAGAAGGTTGCTCATATGCTCAAGAACTTTGACTTCCTGAAGGTGAGGGAGCACATATTTCTGTGTATGTATGTGCATTGACAGTATCACTTTACGTGTCTTGTTCACCTCATTCACCACCTGGAGGAACTATACAGAGGGAGAATGGAGTTCAGTCCCTCTGTGTTGTTCATCCTAGACTGCTTTGCTGATACGGACCAGAAACTGCTCTGAGACGTGCTTCCTCCTTGTCTGTTTCCTACTGTAGGCACTGTATATTGGATGAGGAGTGATGGCTTGGGGCCAGCAGTCTCTGGAGCCTGCTACTCATTTTCCCAAACACTGTTTCTGAACTTGTCCAGAGACCTGTGAATTTGCCATACTTTGCTGAGCCATCTGATGGTACCTTTTCCTGGGCTTTGTCTCAACCAAGGGCAAGAAATGGACATAAAACTGAAACACTAGACTGAAGGTGATGATGCCAAGTAGGATTAGGGACTTTGTGTATCTCAGGAGGAAGCATGTTTGCATGAATCCTTCCTCCTGCAAAAAAAGCACATTCTCACTCTTGAGTTGAGCATAGATCCTCCATACACATCCATGGCTAATGCATTCATGTTACAGTCATACACAGACTCAACTGCACCCATATTGTGCTTTTCTCCACTGACAATCTTACCCCACTTCCCCTGTACACACTGACTCAGGTCACTGACAAGTGTCCCAAGTGCAACCACACGCGTACACGTCTCATTCTTGGAAAGACATAAGCTCACGTCTTCAAACTCGCACGTGCACAAATCTTTTGCTGACATAGAAGAGGCACAAGCCTCCACTGTGTGCACTCTGGAAATACACAATATTGTCAAGCACACACAGTGCTGTGAGCACAGTCACTGATGTAACTGCTTTTGCATATACACAAAGGCAGCAAAAAATGCAGCCTCCTTTGGACCCTCCTGCATACACACATGAAAATGAGGTTTTCACCTCCTGTTTATGCAGAAGCCCCAAGACAGAAGAGACAGATGTCTGAAATGAGGTGAGTTTTTGTTAGACTTCACAGGCTGATGCATCCATTTTTTCCTTGCTTCCTCCATGCGAGGGCTAGAGTTCCTTGTCACCTGACTCCAGGTTTGGGGCAGTCCTTCTGGAGCCCAGTGACAGCAGTGGCCTTCCCATAGACTCAGATAAACTAAAAGCCACCAGGCTACAGAAGGCCAAAGGCCAATGATTTTGCTGAGTGGGCGCTTATCAGAAGTGATGCACCTTGGAGAGCTGTATCCGTTGCAGCTGTAACTAGGATACTGTGAAGTAAATCCCCATGGAGACGGCCAATCACCTCCTCACTGGGTTAAGGAGCTATCATGATATCAATATGTGTAACAATAACAAATGGCTTGAGATGGCTAAATAATGGATCCTCCCGTCTGACCTGCCAATTCAGAGATGTGTTCATCACCCAAAGGCAACGGAAGAACTGGGCTCCTGTATCATTAATTTTCCTAAACACGCTAGAAAGCTGAGAAGTAGATTTTGTGCTGTGAACCTGTTTGAGCTTTTAAAGCCAGAGATAAATTGTTTCCATGCACTAGCATTACAGCCAAACATCTGTGAGTAATTAAAAAAATCACTGAAGAATTTGGCTGTGAGTGAGAGGGAGGCATCTCTGAGAGCGTGGATAGTGCTTTACAAGCCCACTGACTTGCCCCTGTAAATCTTGAGACAAGAATGAGTGTCATCAGAAATGATCTAAGGCAGCAGGGATCAGGGAGCTAGATGGGCTGGGGAATTACTTGTTTTGGAGCTGGTTTGCTTTCTCACCAATCTAACTGCAAAGAACGGACATCCAGATAAGCTGGGAAGGCTGCAAGTAATTGAATCTCCCTTGCCCATAGTGGATCTCTGGCATCAAAATCTACACAAGGTTAACATGCAAAGTATGCCAGGAGTATTGAACGGGGTCTGAGGGACACTGGAATTGCTCAGCAAAGGAGTCTTTGGTCCAAAGTGGTAAGGTAGAGGTGGGTGACATTGGGAAAATGGTCTCTCTAGAACAGGAACAGTGGGAGAGGAGGATAGATTGTGAGGGACTGAGGCACTGTCAGTAGTTACACACAGAGGATAAAACAAATACGGCTTATTCGGGAGTTACGATGAGCTACAGCGGCCTGGCTGGTTCCCAGGTCGCACTAGATGGACACCACCTTACCTCTTCCTGTCCTGCCCCAAGGTGCTGGACCCTTGCACCCGGAGGCCCTGGCTGAGTCAGGCGGGTGAGGGGAGGGGGCTGCACGGCTGGGTCTGTCCTTGCAAGCTCAAAAATGTGTATCTCTGTACTGGGGTGCAGTAATGGGAATGGGGGAAGCTCCCTTATATCTTTAGTAAAATGTACCCATGTGGCTTCACCCATGTGCAAAGGCAAATCTGGACAGTTTGGGAGATCGGTCAGCACAGTGATGTGAGGAATGTCCAAAGGGAACTCCAGCAAAAGGCCTCTTGACAGTAGGAACTTCAGCATGGAGAGAATTTGGCTGGAGAGGGAGGCTGGAAAAGGGGGAGCCAGCCTGAGTGACGCCTGCGTCACTGCCTCCCTGGGTGACACCGGGCCTCTTACTGGTACCTCACTCAGCTTGATTTAGTGCAGATTGAATGAAAAGTGCTTTGACATTTCACACTCGTTACTGTGTCATGTTGGCAATAAGATAGTTAAGGGTCTCCCAGGGTTTCTGTGACAAGCCCCTTATTTGTGACACTTGATTTTTCTCCCAGTTCAATTGCAGATGGCCTAAGTATGCAGGGTTTGTCAGCTCAAAGGCATTTGTGTTCCAAGGGGCACTGCGGAGACACAATTTACGACAACGGCTTATGATTTTTAGAGCTGCATAAGTGGGCTCTGTGCGTAGCAAACGCGACGCAGTTCCCATCTAAAGGAGCTGAGTGGATGATTCAGAAACTTGCAGTAGGTACTGGTAAAACAGCCCGGTGAGAGGAGCTGCAGAGCAGATAAGAAAACTTTCAGACATCAGTGGGAGTGGGAGGTGGTCAAAATCTTGTAGAGCGTGGCCAGAAATGTTGCACGAGGAGAGATCCTGCTGCCATTGAATTGGCATCTTGGGGTGCATCAAGAAGAGTGTGGCCAGCAGGTCAAGAAAGGTTATCCTGCCCCTCTACTCTGCCCTGGTGAGGCCCTATCTGGAGTACTGTGTCCACTTCTGGGCTCCCCAGTTCAAGAAGGACAGGCAACTGCTGGAGAGGGTACAGCAGAGGGCTACAAAATGATTAGGGGCCTGGAGCATCTCCATTATGAGGAGACGCTGAGGGACTTGAGTCTTTTTAGTCTAGAGAAGAGAAGGCTGAGGGGGCATCTGATCAATGCTTATAAATACTTAAAGGGTGGGTGTCAAGAGGACGGGGCTGGTCTTTTTTCAGTGGTGCCCAGGGATAGGACAAGAGGAAATGGGCACAAACTTGAATATAAGAAGTTCCACCTAAACATGAGGAGGAACTTCTTTACTTTGAGGGTGGCAGAGCCCTGGAATAGGGGTGGTGGAGAGAGGTGGTGGAGTCTCCTTCTCTGGAGACCTTCAAAACCCGCCTGGACAAGTTCCTGTGCAACCTGCTATAGGTGGACCTGCTTTGGCAGGGGGGTTGGACTAGATGATCTGCAGAGGTCCCTTCGAACCCCATGTGATTCTGGGTGTCATCCTTGCACACATTGCTGCTGTCCTGGGGAAGAGGTTGGTAGATGGATTTACCTCCTTTGTGTTCAGGAAAAGAAGTCCTCACTTTAGCCTTTTCCAATTTTACTCCTTTTCCGGGTTGCGTGTTATATATTCTCCTTGCTTTCCCAGCCTGTTGTTTGACTTAACCCCTCTGTTCCTGTTTCAGGTCCCTAGGATCTACTGGGAGCTTTCGACAAGACGTGTCCTTCTCATGGAATTTATGGAAGGGGGACAGGTGAACGACAGGGCCTACATGGAGAAGAATGGCATCAATGTCAATGAGGTAGTTTCTCAGCCATCTCTGAACTGGGTGTGGGGGCAATGCAAAACTGATGTTGACATCAGCTGACGTTGATGCAAAATGGAGGCCGACAGGACAGGAGGGGGCAGAAAAGGGAGCACGTACAAATGTGAACAGAGCCATCAGTGTGAGAGATCTCAGTTCTTGTGCTTCTGGGAAAAGTATGTAACCCCTTTTGGGGAACACTGTTCTGTAGGCTACACAGCTAGAGAGATCTTCAAGGAGACAGCTAGTGAAAGATGACTATGCTCTTATATTAGATACACCCATGGTTTGTTTCAAGATGGCAGTTCCTGTTATCCTAAAGGAACGACTTCAGCTTCTGACATTTTTTGTCTCTCTTCTTCCCCTCTCCTCCTTCTATGATATAAATCGTAGGTCTTATATGATCACAGTTATTAGAGTGCTGGAGCCTCAGACATGGGGCTTTCCATAATGTTCTGACACGGGTGGTTTTCTTCTGCTTTCCAAAATCTCCCTTTTTCTTTTGGATGCAACAGTTTTATTCTTTGCTTCCTGGTCCTACGTTACTGTGTAGTTTTACAGTCCTTCATTAAACAGCTGCCAGATTTCATCCCTACAGAGAGGCTACATTGCCCCAGTGAGTGAAATAGTTTGTATGTGTGGCATGAAGTCAGGAGAGCACTTTGCATTCTCTGTGGCTGAGACATTCTTGAAGAAAGGAAGTATTACTTCCCAGAAGAGTTGAGAAGATGCCAGGGGAAAGGGTTTTGAGCCATTGGACAGTGTGCCAAGCCACCTCTCCCAGTCAGTGAGTGCTGGTTGAGGCACTGCTGCTTGCCCTTCCCCCTCTGCCCTGTCGATGAGCCTCAAAGCTGCACTTGGTTGACTGGCTATCAAAAATGTACGGCATAAAATCAATTGTACTTAATCTTTTCATCCACTTACCTCCAAAATCTGAACACTTTCTCTCTCTCTGCTCTTCCTCCTCTCTGTTCCCTTTCTATCCATGGCAAAGTTCATGTAGCACCAGATAGAGACATGCCAAAGACCTCTCAAGGGAGGGAAAATGTGAGTTTGGTATGCCCCACAAGGCAAGAACGTTAAGTGTGTCTTCTCAGCTGCCTCCCTAAGTCAGCATGCAGTACTTTCTCTGCCTAAAGAGCTCAGCCAAATTACAGGTGGAGGACTGAGTAACCTGCCGGTTTCTCTTTGCCTCTTCCTCTTCTCTTGCACTCTGCAGAAGACAATGAGATATTTTATAGTAACCTCTGCAGGCAGAAAGACAGGCGCCTTTCAATGTGCTTCTTCACAGAAAAAGGAAAAGAAGGTCTGAGTTTAAAGTAGATTTTGAGACTGTCTTTCCGTTGCAATTGTGACAAACAAGCCAAGGGCAATGGGTAATGGTGAGTGATGCTCTCTTCCCTGCAAGGTATCTGGTCCTTTTTCATTCAAGAGACTTCTTAAATGAATACAACCTCACCTGTGGATAGTGCAGTCTTTCTCCTTTCGTGTCTGCATCAGGAAGAATTTGGAGCATTTGGGTCACTGCTTTTCCTCCTCCCTCTCATCAGGGCATCACAGCGGTCATTGTCAGCTGATCAGAGGTATACACAATTCCTTCTCTGTGTCTATTTTGTGCTGATGATCTTTGATTTACCAAGGAAAGTGCCTTGATGCACCTGGTCTGCAAAGACTTGAGAACATGGTAGCTCAGGGACTTTGCTATAGAGAGATTTTAAAAAGCCTTGTTCATGGCAGAACATGCAGTCAGCTCCATTCACCTGGACAAGTCAACTGGTCAAAAGCAAGAAAGTAGTTTCTTTGAGAGAGTTTATCCTACCCTTTTCTTCTGCTGTAAAGGCAGAAATCAAACCTAGCCCACAGTGCTCAGATACAACTGTGACTATTCCTCAAGTCTTGAAATAGTCAGAAAGGCTTGTTTTGATGCATGATCAGGAGGACTCTTGAGCAACATGTACATACAGATTTTGAGCTGGGCTTCCTCACAGTTCTTGGACAGCAGATCCATTCTGAGATTGAGGTAGCTCCCTCATAGTGTAGCTCCCTGGGACTTTGGTTGCTTCTTTGAATTTTCTCAAACTGCTGGAGATAGCAAAGTTTTCTGGAGAAGCCCAAGGAAAAGCATTCTTTGCAATCTTCCATAGCTTTCTCCAGCCAGTCAAGGTGGAAAATTCAATGACTTCAGCCTTTCAGTGGGACATTTTGCTGCCTCTATGTGCCAAAATAAAGTAGAGAAGCAGCTAATTCAAGTTTTCTAACTTGCAGAGGCTTTTGCTTGTGCTATGAGAGATTTAGGGTGAAAATTCAGCTCGTTTTTTTGTTGATCTGTGCCTTTGGAAAGATTGTTTTGTGACGTCTTGGCACAGTAGGCTCCATGCAGCAACGAAGCCACGTGTTTTGCTGGTTCTGAGCTGGTCTCTAGATGATGGCTAAGATGTAGTTTTAAAGAAGTTGTCAAGACTTCTACTACTGCAAAGTCTAAGCCTCAGAGGCTTCTGGCAACCTGTCAGGCATGGAATGTTACTCAGCTCAGTGGCAGGACTGAGTTTCTGCAAACTCTCTCAAGTGTCTGCACTGAGCTGTTCTTTCTTCCTTTTCTCTCCCCACCCCCAAAATTAATGATTAACTTCTACTGATAGCCACTAAAGCAGCAGTAGAAAGGAGGGAATACCCAGAATCATGTGATGGGGAACCAGGTGTGTTATTATGGCTGCAGTAAGATGAGGTAGGAGCAGCGCACACCCAAGACTTCTCCTCTGGCAAGGTGCAGCAGATGGGGACAAATACGACCAAGGTCCATGATCAGCTGCTGCTGTTGATGCCCTGGGTAAAGAACTGCATAGCCTCGTGAGGAAGTGAGCAAAAGGCAGCAGATCCTGAAAGGAGCATGAGGAGCGGGTGGCAACCCAGGTGTCAAAACCATGGCTTATAATATATGGCAGTTCTGGCTTTCAGGAGATGCATTAGCTTCCTATAAATCACCTCAATCTATTTATCTATCAACCCCTCTATCATCTTACTCCATTTTGTTTTACTGAGCGGAGGAAGAGGAGTCTTCACTAAGCAGGATTTCTCATGTGACAACGCAGCCTTGAAAAGCAAGCTGAGCCTCTCTTCTCTAAATGGAAAGGATCCCTGAGGTGAAAGCTCCCTTCAAACCAGGTTACTGACATTTACTTAATACCATCTGTAGCAGGATTATCATTAAAGCTGCCCAAAAGCACATTAATCTCTCTGGATCCGTCCAAGCGCTGGATTGTAATGGCATTTAATCAGAGAAGGCTTTGATTTCTAAAGACAAGTGCAAACACTGAAATATCTGCCTGTGGAACAGTTACTTATTCATGTGCAAGTGTAGCTGAGGATGAGCATGCAGCTGGGATATTGACAGTGCGAGGGAAGCCTGGAGAGGGGAGTTACCAAGAAATGAGCTGGCATGAATTTTGAGGGAAGACCAAGCCATGTCAGGGTTAACAAGGGGGCCACCTGGAAAATGGGCTATTCCTGTTTCAAGAGACAAGAGCATTTACAGTTGGGAAGATGCATTTGGAAGAGGTGGGTAGAGCAGGGAAGGGAGGAAAAAAAGACTGAGGGACTCTCAAGATGTTTGTAGCATACTGTAAACAGGAGAGAAGGAAGGATAGCATGACTAGTTAGAGCATCGACTACAAAAGAAGATTCCAAATGGCACAAATGCTCCTTTTGCACCCATTCTGATTTTACCTGATTCCTTTAGAGAGACCTTGTCTGTATACAAATCTTAACATTATCTCTGATCTGCTGCATGGGTCCTCCCTGTCCCTCCTTGCAGATGCTCTGCCTGTTGCTGCTGGATGAGCAGGCTGTGGGAGCTGTGAAGCTTACAGATGCGCCCGTGGCATGTGCTGTATTGCCTCCAACTAACCAGCCAGCTCAGGTAGCCAAGTGGAGAGTCCCCCATGATTGCCCTGGCTTGGAGTTGAGTCAGGGAAAGGAAATGACTCCATGTACTTCAGCTCACTAAGAGCCTGGTCATGAGCCGTGGATGATTCAGAAGTCAGGAAAGTGTTTTGTCCAGCTAAGAAGTGAAATCAAACAGCTAAGGTACTTAAGATGAGCTACTGTGCGCAATTATTGCCATCTGTCACCCCATCCTACTGTGGCTTTTTGCTTCCTTCTGTTACTAAATGGGTTCTGCACTGGAATAGTATCTCTTAGCTCAATAAAGAGCCCAGCTACCTTCTCATGGATGACAGCTTTGCAACTTGAAATATGCTTTCAGTGTGGGATTTACCCTTCTGCCAAAAGTCAGGAGCTGCTGCCTTGTAGCTGCTAAAATTTAAGTGGGATTTCCCAGGGTAGAATCCCTTTGTCAGTGCAAGCGTGGAAACCTCTCATGTCTGAAGTATTTGTGCTTATAACACTCAAGTGTTAGATGAAATGGAGCATGGAGAAGAACAGTGTTTCTGGGGAAAATGGCTATTCTTGCTCTTTGCACCTGCTGATTTAGTCTGGGGAAAGGTTTCCTTGCAGGTTCTCCTACACTTCCTCTTGTCTGAAACTAAATAAAAATTCACAAGGCACTGGTAAGCAAGAATAGTGACCTCCAGCATTTCCAGCTTCTGAACTGTGCAAAGACACCAGGTAAAAGAGTTAAATTGCACACAAACCTGTTTCTTACTGAAAGTCAGTTTCAAGCATCAGTGTCAATCAATTGCTTAAGTCTCAGCAAGGTGCTTTACGTTAAATCCAAGGAAATACAACTCCAGTTAAAACAAAGGGAAAATGATCCCCATAGCCATTTTGGGTCTGACAGGGATGCAAGAAACAAATGAACAACGACTGGTCTTCTCTATCTATGTCCTTTTGATAATCTGTAGAAACATGTCAAGTTAGTCCCTCAGTTCTCTGGGCAGATGAGTCAGAATATTTCTCCCCACTTAAATGCCATGGAAGATGGGGAACTGAGCAGGAAAATAATTTCCTCAGTCCCCAACAGAGAGTATGGGGCACTCTAGGAGTACACTCCAGGAGTCCTAAAAACTATTCCTGTGTCTTAATAACATTGTGTGTTTCCAGACATCACCTTGCTGATCAGTGCCAGATCAGTGCACAGTGATAGTACTGCATTACAGAGCACTGTGTTTTGATCCTCACAAGTGGATCACAGAGAGCAGAGTGTGAAATCGGATCTCTTGTGTGTGACCATCCTAATCCGCTACGGACCAGAGCCATTTCAGACCAGAGCCACAGAGCAAGCTCCGAATTGTGGCTATTCTCCATCCACACCCTTTGCTAATTTGATACCAGTTTAATTGGGCAGGATTGCCCTAGCAGGATTAAGCAAACCTGTAGATGATGGCTGTAATAACAACAACGAAAGAAAGCAAAAACCCAATACGCTCTTCAATCCAATTAACCTTCGATTAAGTTTCCAAAATCAATGCTATTATTTTGGCCTGAGGAGGTAATATTGAGCCCTGAGAAATGAGCTGCACAACGACCTTTACTTTTAATGAGATCAATAGAAGTTAGTGTCGCCATCTCTTAAAATAATTGGCAAATATTACAGCCAAATTAAGGCAAGAGACTAGTATCTGCTCCTGATCTAAAGAGACAGTCACAGATGGAGGTGGGACAGAAAGGGATGATGCCCTATCAGGCAGTTTCATCTGGGACTTATCAGGGGCAGGCGGTGAGATCAGCTCTACAGGGCCATGTCACAGGAGTTTTTTCTTTGACTTTCTTCTTCGTGCCCGTTGGAGGCGTGGAGCCAGGACCACTCCAGCTTGCTCACAAGGCCAGGAAAGTATCAGTGACTTTCCCTGAATAACCCAGGCTGGTTTGTTACATTGCAGCTACCCATGAACATGATGTAGTGTCATCTTTTTACTGTAGGAGCACTCATAGGCTCAAATTTGCATGCGTTCTTTCCTTTCTGAGAGTTTTCTTGCTAACTATTGAGTATTTGTGCTTGTAAAGATACTAATTTGCGATGGACTTTCCAGTGTTTTGTTATCATCAGGTCGCTCTGGCAGCTGGGTGTGCTGATGCTGATGAAGAGGAGAGCTGCATAGAGGGGCTGGTGTGTGCCCAGGAGTTCGCTGCTATGGGGCTGTATGCAAGAGAGTATAATTATGGGTTCATCAAAAGTAGCTCCTAGTGGATCACGTGAGGGTAACAGGTTGTATTGGCTTCCAAAACTGATGGCAGCAACAGTTTGTAGCTGTGTATGTATACAAGAAAAAATACATCACTGCTGCTACCTGTACTACAGCTTGGGATCCTCTGAATTACATGACAGAAATGCAGTAGGTGCACTTGGTAAAATACTTGGTGCACTGGATATGAGTTGGTTAACTAAAAAACTTGGGGATTAGTCAGGAAATTGCAAAGTAGGTAAGAAACTGATAGAGGCAATGGTGGAGAGAAATTACCGTAGTGGAGTTCTGTGAGGTTTGCTTTACAAACTGATCTTACTTAATAAATTCAGTGATGACCTCGACAGAAACAGAACTGTGTGAAGGAGATTGTTGATGACACCGAGTTGGGAGGTTCTGTCATTGTAGAGGAGGACCAGAGCAGCAATAGCACTTGGTGGCCTTGAGGACTGAAGTGATAGAAAGGGATAAAAATGAGCAATACCAAGTGAAAAGCCATGCACTTAAAAACTAATAATAAGAGTTTCTTAAATATGCTGGGAGTTTATCAGAGGGAAGTGACATATTAGAATTAACTTTAGGATATCAGTCAATCGCAGGGTGAGTGTTTGTTTCCAGTGCAGTGCGACTGTGTAAAAGGCGGGTTGACTCTTAGGACACATCAGATAAAGGAGCATCTTGTAGAAATGGGGCCATATTTATGCTGATAATTATCTTACTGGTGAACACATGGGAGCAGTAAATACTGGAGAGGGAAGGAACTAGTTAAACTCTAGGATTATGTTAACTAATAAAATTATTTAAACTGGACATCATTAAAGTTAGTCTGGGATTTAGAGGAAAGGTTCTGACCATCTAAAGAGTGAATTTTTGGAACAGCCTACAAAGTCAAGCTTTCTACTTCTTTCCAGTGAACTTAACCAGTTTATAGAGAGACTAAGTGATACTGTGCAGTAACAATCCTTAATGTCTGCACTGCATTATTTTCTTTTTTATTGGCTTGCAACACGCAGGATAGTTTGTGACACGTAGCATCCTTGCCATGTTGAGTACATAAAATGAACTTCACATGCTTAGTTTGGTGAAGAGTTGCTCCAAGTCTGGCTGTTCTACATGTATCTGTCACTCCAGTGTTTTTGCCCAGGCTGCTGACTCTCCATTTCGTTGTCTGCAATCTGCTTATTCCTCAGCTACGTTTTTTCCAAAATGAAAACATTGGGCTGAAAAAGTGCAGTTTGCCTGACACAGTGTCATGGTCATGTCATGTAATGTGGCAATGGCAGGTAGCTATTTGCATTGACTGGTGAGGCCACAGGTTCGCTTGGTGACTGCAGTCTTCGTGTTCTGCTGCAGCTCAGACAGACAAATTGAACTGCTTTTGGGCAATAATGCACCTTCTGGAAATAGGCAAGACATGCCTCTGACCAGAGCCAGAGTCTGGTGTCACCGTGACATAACAAGCTCAGCTCTGCTTGCTGACTAGCATAGGGTTTTTTTCTTATGTGTTGTGCCTAAATTATGCCATTCTTGATTACACCCCCTTCTGTCTAGTTGTATTTATTGTAGCACATCCAGTGCTATGAGTGCTTCTGTTCCCTTGCTATTCAAACCTTCTAACGTTGGTAGACTGCCCCTCCTCTGCCATTCCTTAGCCAACTTCGGAATCTTCAGCTCTTTTAATCTTTTTCCCAAGTAAATTCCTCCTGCATCCTGCTCATTTATTTTCTTTCTCTGAATGCAGACTACACAGTCTGCATCTCTCTTTTAATGAGGTGTCTGCAAGTGAACGCAGGATTCCAAGGGTGATTATTATTTTTTTTATGATGTGCAGTAGAACAATGCTGGGGGACCCTGGTAATGATAAGGACCTTGTTTTTTTGGATGATAAATGGAGAGAGGAATGATGACCTCTCCATGTCATAACAAAATGCCTGTGTGTTTAGTTTGGTCTTTGCTTCTGTAAATCACTGCAACCTTTTGTCTAATTTGTGATGCACCTTCACCCTGAGGTCTTACACAGCCTAAATACATGCTGAATTCCTCCCTTCTCCTGAGTGGAGGTTTTCACATGTTTGTTTTCTCATTTCACCTAACTGCATTCTTCCAAAGTGAATTCTGTATATGTTATTTATCCAATGGCCTTCTCAATAAGGATGGAGTAAAGGCCCATAGTGATGAGGCACAGTACTGCAGAATTAATGTGTATAAAGGTTTAATGTCTTTTTCCTAAATTTTTTGTCTAGAAACGTGAACTACTTTTGTCAGAATTATAATGATAGGTCGCTATTCACATACTACTTTTTAAGCCCTAGAAATATAACCTTCCTTTTTTGTTTAGAATTCAACAGTATTGGTGCTTTCTATCTTAATTTAATTTTTATCCTATTTTAGAGGTATGTCAACAGACAAAAATATGGGAAAATACTTTATTGTGCAGCACAGCTCCGTCTCTTACACTGGGTCATTTTTTTTCCCAAAAGTAAAGACTGTTTATATGCTTATATCATAAATCCCTGTAACATATCTTCTGCATGCTAACTAAATTATACAGAATGCATTCCTCTTTCTTAAAGAAGCCGTAAAATCTAGTTTCAATGGATTAACTAATGCAGATACTCAAGGTTGCATGCTGGGGAAGACATAAATATAAGTACAGCAGAGAGGGGAGAGAGGATGGGGATCTTGCAGTGAAGATTGTCTTGTACTTATGACCCAGCCTGTGGGTCTGAACAGGGCTGTGACCCCTCTGTCTTCATGGTAAGATGGGAAAATGAATCCTGAGCTTCTTTTATGTTGCATTGTGGGCTGCAAAATGACCACAGAACTGTTCAGTAACCTGTCCGCTGACAGTCACTCAGGAGGGGAGACCTTCCCTGCACCTGGAGCCTACAGCCATACCATAAGATGCTCTTATGAGGGTAGCGTGGATAACTTGGTGAGAGGTGTTTTTGTAGGATCCTACGGATATTTGAGGTTGGAAGTGACCTCAGGAGGTCGCCTATCAAACCTCATGCTAAAGCTATGAGGTCAGACCAGCTTGCTGAAGGTTTTACACACTCAGGTCTTTAAAACCTCCAAGGATGGAGTTTGCACAACCTCTCTAGGCAACTTGTTCCACTGCTTGACTTTCCCAACCTATGCCATTACCACAGCACAGAAGGAGAATCTGCTGTCTTTGGAATAGCCTGTACTCCAGTTCTCCTCATTAATAGCTTTCCAGGCTAGCCATGACCAACCAACTGGTTTTCAGAACTGCCATCCCTTGTCTGGACTTGTGCTTAATGGCTCCAGATTGCCCCTAAGATCCTCATCTTCAGTAATTCTGTGTTCTACCAGGTCCCTGGAGGGCAAACACCTGAGGCAGAGAGGGCAATATGTATTTTGCACAGGTGTTGTGGTTGATGCTATGATCAGTTATGGTGTCAAAGTCCATTCCTTTTGGTGTCCAGGTCCCTGGGAGGCTGTGGGAATGAGTGACTGGCTTAAAACAGACTATCTGTCACGTCCTTGGACTGTCAGCAAGTGCTACTTAGCTCTTCTAGGAGGTCACAGCACCTGGTACTTTGGTTCTATCCAGTTTTAGAGCTTGTTGATCTGGGAGACCTATAAGGGTGACTTATAGGTGATTGGGTGGGTGATTGCTCCAGCGATCTCTGCTGGTGATTCAGAAGAGAAACATAATTTTCCTCAGTCAGTACTTAGAGTAACAGCAGTGTGGCATTAGGGGAGCTGCACTACAGGAGACAGCATGGCTGTGCTGTGCCACCTGTGTGGGTAATTCTGCATGAGGGCAGCATTCTCCATGATTCAGCAGTGACTCCAGGTCCCACAGGAGGAACAGAGGGTTGTCCCACCTGGTCCTACAGCTGTTCCTGTTGGTGTGCTGCAGGAAGGATTCCCATTCTTTCTCCTCATTTGTAGTTACTTGGGCACTATTCATAACAAACATCCTTCTCAGAGGTGGGTATAGCAAGCCCTTCCCTGGCTGTCTGGTTTTCTGCAGGACAAGCTGTCGTTAGTATCCCCGTTACCTCTTCTGCCACCTCTGCTTATGGGGACAGCTGCCTGTTTCCTGCTTACACTGTGTCTGGGGACATGCTTGGAATCATTTCTAACGATTGTCTTTTAATTGCTTGTTCAGCACTCTGCTGTGGAGCACCATGCTGTGCTCTGATGGCAGGGAGGGACAGCAGTGGGATGTGCTGTGTTAGTGCATGGTGAGGGACTGATTCTGGGCCCTGGGGATGTTTGCTTGCTCCTAGGAGGTTTTTAACTTTAATAACATCTCTAGGTGATAAGGAGCAGTGGCATGGGGGGACACAGCAGTGACAGGATGATTTAAACAGCCTTTCTGTGCTGCTTCATCTTCACCGACATTGCAAATCAGATTAGCATGGGTCTGAGGAAAGGAAGGGGGAAAGTGGGGGACAGTGTGATGGAGGCAGGGGAGAGGGAACCCGTCTTCATTCTGGTAAGCAGATGGACAGGCTGAGTCTCCTCCTACCCCTTCTCTGCTGGTCTTGCTGCCATCCACGGATGGAAACACCTGATTCTTCCTCCAAGAGGTCTCTCACCCACCCCGGCAGCTCTTTCAATGCCTTTCCTGTGAATGCCTCTCTGCCCCTGTCTGCTGTCTCACTTTCCTCCTAATTACCAGAAAACCCATTCCTACCCACAGGTATTTTCTCTTTTTTATGCCAGGCAGGTGTCCTTACCCCTGACCCCACAAACACCTTCATGGTGCCCCCTGCGTGGATCCTTCCCTGAATTCCCTGGGTCATCCCGTGGTATGCAGATGCCTGCAATGACCCTGTGCGTTTCATATAATGGTTTAGGTTAGAAGGAACCTTAAAGATCATAAAGTTCCAACCCCTCTGCCATGGGCAGGGACGCCTCTCACTAGACCTCATTGCTCAAAGCCCCATCCAGCCTGGCCTTGAACACTTCCAGGGATGGGACATCCACAATTTCCCTGGGCAACGTGTTCCAGTGTCTCACCACCCTCATAGTGAAAAATTTCTTCCTAATATCTAATCTAAATCTACCCTTTTCCATTTTGAAGCCATTACCGCTCATCCTATCACTACATGCCCTTGTAAAAAGTCCCTCCCCAGCTTTCTTGTAGGCCGCCTTTAGGTATTGGAAAGCTGCTATATTTGTCAGTGTGAGGAGCTGCCAGAGCTCTGCGTAGGGACATCAGCATGTACCAGACCCTTGCTCCCTGCAGTGTTGGCACACGGGCACTGCCTCCCCTCCCCAGGGGGCACCCTGCATCTGGGTGGCAGTGTGCGGACATCTTCTGTTTCCTCACAGATCTCTCGCAACCTGGGGAAGCTCTACAGCGAAATGATCTTTGTGAATGGCTTTGTGCACTGTGACCCGCACCCAGGCAATGTGCTAGTGAAGAAATGCCCAGCCTCTGGCAAGGCCCACATTATCCTCCTAGACCATGGGCTCTACCAGGTATGTAGCTATGGGGGGCTTCCAGGGCCTTGTGAGGCTGCCTGTGGGCATCAGGCTAAAAGAGCCACCCCGCTGCAGCCTTGCCCCCCATAGCCCATATGAATACGTTTTTCCTATTAACTCCTGTAACCCTACAAGGATATTTCCTGGCTCTGAAATGGGGCATAGGGCACTGCTAGGGGGCCAAGGCTTTCCTCCTGCCCCAGTTCCCTGTCCTCCGTGGACTTCTGGGGGCCACGTCTCCTTCCCCAGGTGCTGAGCGAGTCATTCCGCATGGACTACTGCCGCCTTTGGCAGGCCCTCATCAAGGCTGATATGAAGAGAGTGCAGAAGTACAGCCGGCGGCTTGGGGCAGGGGATCTCTACCCTCTCTTCGCCTGCATGCTGACCGCCAGGTCCTGGGAGTCCGTCAACAGGGGCATTGACCGGTCGCCAGTCTCAGCCAGCGAGGTAGGTCCTGCACGCTCTTCCCTATCCCGTGCCCTTCCTTCTCCTCGAGTACCTTCCTTTGTTGTCACCGCTTGCACCACTGATACCACAGCGATGCTGGGTGACCCCTGGCAGCTCTGTAGCAAATTCTGCATTGACAGCTGAGCTAGAAAAAGCCAGGACTCCTTCTGCAATGTGTTTTATAGTGGCTGAATTTAATTTCCCAGTTCCACCTGTCACGGGCTGCTTAAATTTTGTATAATATTTTAATGGCTAAGCGTTCACCAGTTCTGACTGGGAAACATTTGTAGATCAGCCTTTTCTTAAAAAAAGTGTTGAATGCAGCTGTGCAGGGAGCCATCAAGGAGGATAGGTTAAGGTAGAGGAGACATAAAGGCTTAGTGGGAAGACATGAGAAGGATAATGCATTATCACTATTCATGTAAATGACTATCAGCACTGATACAAACTCCTAAAAACCCTTGGAAATTACCTCCCAATCAGAAACCCTATTAACTTGGAGTCAAGGTTGCTTAACTGCAGATCCTGTCAACTCAATCACTACAAATCTAGGAAATTGCCACTTACATTCTGCACCCTTTCCTATCCGCACATGCTGGGATCTTTCTCACGCCTCCTTGTGCTCCTGACACGCACACGCACATGCTGCCTTAAGAACAGTGGCAGCCCCCGCCAACTGTGCTGTTGTTAGAGATGAGCATGTAGTGATATATTCAGCCAATGGACTAGCCTCTGTAGGTAGAAACACGTTGTGTCCTATGGTTTGTAGTGGAGAGGATGAAATTTATTTAAGTAGCATTATAATCCTGTCCTGCAATATTCTCTTCTGGAAATTCCTTTGGGTTGATGTTTCATTTTGATGGATGTGGCAGAATTTGCTGCACTGGCTTGCCATTATCCATCGCAATGAGTCGGTGAGATACCTTGGGTAACGGACCCCTCTCCCCCCAGTAATTTGATTGCTTCCTACCTGAGTTAATTTTCTGGATATCAGAAATAATATAGTGATTATCTAGCAGATCTGTGCTTGATTTGGTGAGTTCTGGAGCTGGTAGCTCCAGAAAAAAATTCAGGTGCACCAAAGCGAATCAACGCAGAGCTGGCTCCAATACTACGAGGCCAGTGTTGAATCTGAGCTAATAAGCAATGTTTATGCTAAACTGGCTTGTGAAGGTTATGCCAGAGGTGTAACTGTGGCTGCACGGTGCCTTGTGTGAGCTAATGAACTTTGTCACTGAGTGGAATTGCGTGTATGGAGCCAGCTCTGCTGTCTTTGTCTACATGACACAATTAATGCTGAAACTGGATAATCCTGCAGCAGATAATGGGGAGCTGAGCAGATTTGCTGTGGCATTAGGAAATGAGCTGCTGCTTGCCCTTATTTTAGAGGTGAATTTGAAAGGTTGTATCAGCATCAAGAGCCAAGCCCTGGGGTAGGCAGGTGCCATCAGCACAGAGCTCCAGAGAGCCCACTTGAGGATGCATGGACATGAGAGTAGCCTGTGAGACAAGAAAGCAACCCTTCTAAAACAAAATCTTACCTGTAGTGCTGTGTCCAGCCTGGGGCACTGCATCTCGAGAAAGGTTTGGTGAAACTGGGGTGAGCCCAGTAGGAAGCTACAAGGACCACTGGTCAAGCAGATGCAACCCGTGAGGTAAGTCTGAGCAAGTTAGGGCAGAAAAAGTCCAGAAAAGTGCGGGTTGAGAAGAGTTGTAGAAGTGATTTTTCAAATCTGTTAAAGACTGCTGCAAACAGGGAAACAAGTAACGGGTTTAAATTCAGCTACGGAGTTTGTGGTTAAACATGAGAAAAGCCAGATCTAATAAATGCTGGTGTAGATGGTCTGGGAAGGCTTGGAGTCCCACCACTGGAGAGTTTTAGGAGCAGGCCAGGTAAATGTGTGAGGATCGCCAGAGGTGTAGTTGTCCCTGCCTTAAGCCAAGGCCAGGCACTGACCGCTCAGGGTGGCTGCTGGCCTCATCTCATCTCATTTTATGATGGTGCTTTGCTGCATCCTGCAGCAGCCTCAGCCACTGCAGCCAAAGGGTTTTTCTCAGGTCCTGTGGCATAGCTCATTTCTTCCTCTGCGCATAGGCTTCGCCCTTGACAGCAAATGACAGCTCTGATGACAGATCATGTGGTTGTTTTGTGATGTGGACAAGCAGCTGGAGCTAAAAATAAAAAGAAAAGAAATAGAAAAGAAAACCTATGTGTGGAAAATAAAGTGGGCTGTGCAGTGATGCTGGCTAGGATAAGGGATAAGAGATAATAAGGGAGGAATTTTCTGCCAACAAATAATGGAACAAACCATTAAACATTTAGGAGAGCTAAGCATCTTCTTGCTGAAGCTTTGTGCATTTGGTCAGTGATGGAGGCAGAGGGACACAAAGATTTATTTGTCAGCAGCAAAGCAACTGTGGTGGTGTGTGAGCTGTACGCATCTCTGACCCCCACAACCTGCACGCTTCATTTGTGCGGGTCTGTTCCTTTATAATAAGTCTGAAGTTCACAGAGTGAGCTTGAGATCCCATATTGTGAAATATAGGCCGCCTGTCCCTTATTCCAGAGGAGAGAAGGTTTTACAACTGTCCTTTCCACAAAGGAGCCTCCCTCCTGTCAGACGTCATTTACTGCCCTCTGCATGTGTCCCACTGGATTCTGGAGATTTCAGACATTTCAGGGATTTCTATTTGGATTTGCTGATTCATGTCATGGCCGCTGTAGGAGGAGGTAGGGACATGGTATGTGTATGGGATCAGCTCCACACCACACTGCTACGTTTATTGGGATGGCGGGGGAACTCTCAGACCTAAAAAGAGGTAAAAGAGAGGAGGCTGGCTGGCTTGCATGCTATGGTGGCTCACGTTTGGAGGGAAGCCCATCTGAAGCGGCTCAGGCTGTAGCCCATCAGTTATCGCTGGGATCTGACTGTGGGCAGCGTATTTGTTGGAAGCCAGGGAACCAAGGAACAAGAAGGATCACCCTCTGTCTGCCTTGGTCTTACACTCTTTCCTTAAGCATCTGCTACTGGCTGCCACCAGACAGGATATGCATCTAGATAGACCCTTAATCTGACAGATGACAGTTTTTGATCTTTTGGGTTAGTATGATGCTTAACTGCATAATGCTTTCTCGCCTCTGCTGAGTTGTGTTGAGGACAGAGGACTAAACTAGGCCTTGGGAACAGCTTTATCAGTATAGCGTAAAGCATCAGTCGCATGGGACAGCAAGACAAGGAGCAGCCTGGTCGTCCTTGCAGGATGCTTCCACCTTCCTGAGCAGTCCTGTGCTACCTGCAGCTCTGCCAGCTTTGGGGCTGGAGAGGTGAGACTCAGATGGATGCAAGGGCAATAATGAGACCTGGGTGCTGTGGGCTGCCTGGGGCCAAGAACTGAGACAGCAGCAAGTGCCCTGTTCTCCTGAGAGAAGTGGACAGGGCCTTATCTCAGTGAGGGGCAGGTGGGGTATGGCAAGAGTGATCTGTGACTGTGCTATGAGTGCTTGGGACAGCCAGGTGTCTGCAGAAAAGCAGGACAAAGAGCTCTTTAGCTTCTGGCCTAGAGTCGTGGTCTGGAAAAACATCATCTCCTCCTGCCAAATCTCAGCTGCATCTGGGCCTGGGTTTCCCATGCACTCTCAACTTCTCTCTTCTTTCTCCCTGACATGACCCGGCTGGCTGCAGGACGTGGAGATCCGGTCCAACGCTGCTGCTTACCTACCCCAGATCACCCAACTCCTCAACAACGTCCCCCGCCAGATGCTGCTGCTGCTGAAGACCAATGACTTATTAAGGGGGATTGAGTCTGCCCTGCACACGCGGGCCAGTGCCAGCTCCTTCCTCAACATGTCTCGCTGCTGCATCAGAGCCGTTTCCACGTGAGTCTCTTCTCCAGGCACCAGAGGTCAGACATGGAGCAGCAGGGGCTGGCTGTCCTTGGGGGGGAAACGTGGCACCAGCAGGCCAGCCAAGGCCCAGTCCTGCAGTAGCTGAACAAGGCGAGCAGAAAAGACCCTGAGATGGTGGTAAGGTCCAATCAAAAGTCTATATCATAGTGCAATATCATGCAACATGGACAGAGCCGGTCCAAGGTCAAACAAGAAGGTCAATCTGTAGATCAGGTCCAGTGGTTGTCAGGCAGGTCTGTGGTGACAAGGCAAGGCTGAGGTCAAGCCAAGAGGTCAGTGTGTGAGTTGAGGTCCCAATCAAGGGGCTTCATAGCAGGGCATGAGCTGGGGACCATTACTCCACCAGTCTAGCTCAGGCAGGGACTGAAAGTGCAGTCCTGAGATTAACTGGAGCTCCTGGGCCTATGAGCAGAAGGTTGGGGGAGGTCCCAGGCTAGTCAGGGCCATTAAGGCTTATTAGAGCCCTCCAGGCAGGGCTCTGACAAGGTCTAACTTGACCTATGGACCTCTTACTCTTAGCTGTGGGCCTCTCCTCCTCATTAGCACATCTGCCGGTCCTACCCCTGCTTAGTTACATATCTCAGCCTCTGACTATGCTGTTCACATGCCCATCAGTCTCTTCAGAGGACAGGTCTGTCACCCTGAGGCTGGGGACAGGGAAGGAGTTGGAGGCCTTAGGGTGAGGGATTAGGGTTTGGCCCCTCCAGAGGAGGAAAAGGGGCTTCCTGCCCATTGCAGGCATCAGCACTGGGAAGTACTTGTGGGTAGAGAAGAGCTGCAAGTTCATTGCTGCCAGTTTCTGCACCCTGATTGAGGGGTAGGGCTGACTGTGATCAGGCTGATGTTTAAAAGCCAGGAACAGGAGTCGTGCAAGTGATTTCCATCTGTGAGTCTTATGAGTCAATGCACTTCAGCCTCCTTGCAGAAGAAAAAACAGTTACATCTCTGGCTGATGAGGGACCTACGAAGCCCAGTTAACCTCTGCTTCTAAAGAAAGGTGAATTACTTTTACTGGAATCAGTGTATCAGGATTGCTCGACTCTTATGAGTGTGCTACCAGGAAAGGCTATAGGGGTGTGCACCTACCCCTGTTAGCTGAAGTGAAGCTGGGCATAGAAACAGAGGATGCCATGGCCCAGGGTCGCTATGCACAGTGGGGAGAGAACCGGGCTCACAAGGGAGCAGGCTGTCTCTTCTGCCAGATTCATGCTAGGAAGGCAGTCCCCAGCTCCTCAGGAACATTATTTGGAGAAAATCCCTACTCCCATGGGTCCCCATTGCTGGTGATTCTCCAGATGTGGGATGTTCTCCTCCTCTGGGGAGGGTTAGTTGTTCTGAAGATGCAGGACAGGCCTCCTTACCGCCAGGCTGCATCCTGCTGGATCTAATGTGGCTGTTTCTCTCATTCCAGGTACCAGAGGAGCAAGAGTCACTCGCTTTACAGGAGGGCCCAGATCTCATTCACAGAAGCCCTGAGCCTGTGGCAGATCAACTTATATGAACTCTTCCTGTGGCTGAAGGGGTCCCGGCTGGGGAACTGGGTCATTGCTCTCCTGAGCCGGATGCACCATTCCACATACTGACATGAACTGGTGGGAAAGGCCCGGGTGCTCTCTCCCTCCCTTCTGCTCTCCACGGCACATTTACCTTCCTGACTGTTTCCGTCTATTCTGTGGGCTATTTTTGGGTCTTGTTCCATGTTACACGCTGCACTGTCCTTGCCTGTTACAGCATTAGCTTTTTCTGTGGCACTGAGAGGCGGAGTCGGTACCGGAGCTCTGCCGTTTCATGGTTTAGGAAAAGGAGGTGTGGGATGCCATGTGTCAGGAAGGACAGGGTACTTTCTTTCCCCATCTGAGCAGCAGAAATTCCACTCAGATTCCAGTGGGACTGCACTGGAAGCGAAAGACTATCTTTGGCTCGTTCTTAAACAATCTTACAGAATTTAAGAGAATCCCAACCCTGCCTAGAATGCCCCAAAACATTTCTCAGACCCTCAGAGAGAGGTGGTAAGTCCCTTTAAAATCCAATAGGGTTTATAATAGTTTTTGCAATCTCCGTAGTCTGATTTCTGTTCAGGTGTGCAGAGAGTTTCTCAGAGGAGTGAGACCTTTTGGAGAGCTGGCCCTAGGGCTTCCTCTCCCAGCACCAGGGAAAGGGGCCCCAATGGTAAGAGTGTTGGACTGGGAGTCCGGCTTTCTGAGGTTCGTCTCCAGTCCCGTCAGCAAGTGCCTCTGTGTTTTTGGACTTTTCCTGGCCTGTTTCCTTGCAGGTGAAATGGGGGAAGGGGACAATGGTCTTGCCTCTTCTGTGAAATCCAGGGAAGGCAGGAGGAATGACAACTCAGGGCTCTGAAACTGCTGGTAATGTATGTGTACTGTACAGCACTGCCACACAGCAAAATAAATGTGTTGCATCAAAGACCTCTGGGGGAGGGATGCCTGGCTGTGTACTCAGGGTGATGATTCTGCCTCTAAACTCATTCCTGTTTCCATTTCTCCACTGAGTGAGTGATGCCAGGTGGCGCCGGTAACTCATTGCAAGCCAAATGAAATGGCCTCTTGTTTTCCCCTCTTCCCAAGAAGTTTCTGCCAGGAAGTCTCACCCAGAGGCCTCCCTTATGTGAGACATATTTGGGATCCTGGGAGATGTCTCTGCTGCTTGTGAGGATTCCTGTAGCCAGGAGGGGTGGATGGAGGTGACTGCTCAGATTCTTTCAGCTTTCTCATAAACTGTTTCTGTGAAAGGGGACACAAAAGACAGGATGGGAACGTCCCTCAACTGCCAGCAAGCTTGTTAAGCTGAGGGTTGTTACCCAGGCACCAGGCTGTGCCTGAGACCAAGGCGCAAGAAGACCATGCACTCTCCCAGTTTGCTTGCGGTCTCCCAGTTTGCTTGTAGTTTCCCAGCTTGCACAGGTGTGAGACTCCACCTTGCATGAGTCCATTTCCATGGGAAGGGAAGCAGGGGACGGAGTGTGGGTGGGCGCGTGTGTCGTGTCCCTGAGGAACCAATTCTCTTGCTGTCTGTGTGGGAGAGAAAAGACATATAATCCAGAAAAGGTACCTGACTGCAGGTGTGCGTGGCCATGATAAGTTAGTGACTATAGACATGTGGCTTATGATGGCAATTGTGTATGTGCACAAGAGTGTAGGTACGGCTGGCTGGCTCGCTCAGGACTGTCAAGAAGTGGTGTGTGATTGGCAGAGTTGTGGACAAGGAATTGCTGAACTTGGGTTTTTGGTCCCCTGTTCAGTCAGTGGCCTGACCCTGAGGTTAGCTCTCTGAGCCCTTCCTACCATGGGGGAAGCTGCAGGAGTGATGTGCTCTCGCATCTTTGCTAAGAGAAAAAAAAAAAGGCCCAGTAAGACTAAATGTTGTCACGAAGCTTGTCCCCAAGCTGTGCAATGACAGGTCAGAGATTCCCCTGACTTCCGAGTTGTGTGATGACGTCAGGGAATGGAGTGGTAGTAATTGCAGTGACGAGACTCCTGAGTCGACACGGAGTCATAGGGGCCCTGGAGTATTGGTCCTGCAGCCTGTACATGAGTAATCTTTCCTCGTGTGAGCAGCCTGGCTGAATCAGTGCCTTCCTTAGGCACTTACAGCTTGTAGGCTGGACAGTGTGGGTGGACCTTGTCTTGCTCATCTCAGAAGCACAGCCCCACTCAGAAAAGTGCCTTGGTGCATCCAGTAAAGTCCAGCAGACCCTCTGGCAATGGTCACTGATTGCAAATCCTCATCTTCTAGCTGCCCCTGCAATGCCTTTGCCTGTCCATGCCTGGATGTACCGACCAGAGTCTGGGTCTCACTAACCATCTGCACGTGAAAGCTCATCCCACAGTGAGACCCTGGTCATGTCCCTCATTTCCAGAGGATCCCATGTTGTGGAGAGGCTCCCCGCTGCTGGCATTTGCATTGACTGCCAAGCCCCCAGCCCACTCTCGGCCATGCATCTTCTTTCACCCCCCCAAAAAATCCCACCAGATGACTGCTAGTCCTGCTGCCCGAGGGAGGTTCTGGCTCTAAAAGTGGTAGGGAACCGGCAGCCCCTCAGACTGTTGGTTTTGGCAGCGTGCAGCAGGCAGAGCGCAGGGTGTATTTGGGAGAGCTTTGCCTATTGACATTGGTCTCCGCCGGGAGGCTGCGGGCTTCAGTGTTAGCAGTGGGACTCCTCCCTCAGTTGTGCTCGGCTCTCACCTTCCCACAGTCAATCAATGAGGGTTTGCCTGAGGAAAGAACAAGCAAACACCCGGAGTTTGACCCTTTAATATTCCTGCCTTGCCTTTTTGCTGAAAGCTTTCAAAGGTGAATGTGTTAAAAGGGTTTTGAAAAGACACTTTCTCATCCCAATTTCTGGTTGTCAAACGTGGGTAACCTGGATTAGCTCCGTGCACTTGGCCTCTCCTTCCAACCCGCGTTTATTGGTGTTTTCACCACCAGCAAACACAGCCTCTGCGGCTCCGCTTGCAGGTGGCACAGGGGCTGCCATCTGCCCAGCTTCGGCTGCGAGCGAACTGAATTTTGGCGCAGGCACCAAACGTTAGCCTTGCAGCAGACTCCTGAGCCCACCGGCTCTTCCTCGGGACTGACAAGTGGAGGGTAAGAGCTGGGGCCAGAGGTGCAGAACTGATGGGCAACTTTCAGCTCCTGTAGTACGAAATACTACATACTGTAGTGATATGAAATACTTCATGCTGTAGTACGTAGTATGAAATACTACGTTGTAGCCTCGTAGCAGCTCCCATCCCAAAGGGCGCTCTCAGAGGTGTTGGGGAGCCAACATCTGGCATTTAAATATGCCATCATGAGGTTGGCTGGAGGTGGAAAATGGGGCAGTGAGGGTAAACGGTGTTGTGCAAAACTGCAAGAATTCAGGGTATGAAG
>KZ506448.1:90241-127984 GCA_002844005.1 Limosa lapponica baueri
AAGCAGACTTTCTGGTAGCGCTCCTGCTGCTTGCCCTTATTCTCCGGCTATGTTTCCCATTTCTCCACCCAAGTGTGAGGAAGTAGAGAGCTCGGCGTGGCAACAACGGAAGCCTTGTGAGTGTGACGGGATTTAGCCAGGAAGCTCTCCCGTACTTGTATGCAATCCCCTCCGCCTGATCCGGAGACTACCTGAGGAGTCTCGCAGCCAAGCCCTGCTGAGATGGCTGGTGCAGCTCTTCCAGCAGGCAGCCTGTGCAGGCTGTGGAAAGGAGCATGATGAGTAATTACGTGCTGTGTTACAACACAGCTACACAGGGAGGTTTAAATGGCTCTTTCCAGCTATTGCCTGGTTGCTGCTGCGTTAACAGGAGCAAAGATCCTCTCTCTTGGCATTCAAACTCCCTACCCCCACATGCACGCTGCAGCGTTTGTAGCAGAGACTTAAGCTTTGAGCTAATTTTGCTGCTATTTTTGCAGTCTTCTACCTTCAGTGTCATCTCCAACCTTCCTTTCCAAAACTGTCTTGCCTGCTATCCACCCATCTATCGCAGCCCCTCGCCTCCTGCTCAGGATGTTGGCACTGGGGCATTAAAAGGCAAGTGTATTACTTGGACGCACAGTTTTTGCAGCAGCAGCCAGAAGGGAAAGCCACAGAAAAGGCACATTGGCTGAGTTTCGCTAATGCACTTGGATTTAGGAGAGATGAGTCTTCTCTTGAAGCAAAGAGTTTAAATCAGGCTACAGAGATGCACTGAATGCACAGAGATCTTCAGGCTTTTAAATTTGAAACAGCTACTACTGCAGACTTTTTTTGTTGTTTGTTCTCCGTCCCCCCCCCCCCCCCCCAGTATGCTTTAGTATGCTTTAGTATGTCCCCAAAAGGTGTTTGAAGGAAAAACTAGGGCTTCACTTTGGACTATAACCATTGCCCATCAGTATACTCAGGGTTTCCTTTCACTTCTGTATCAGCTGGGAAAAGGGAGGGTAAAATGGAGTAAGTTGGTAAGATAGCCTGGCCTGGTTTCTACACCGAGCTCCTCTGTTTCCTGAAGTATCATAGTCACCATTTCCATCCTAAGTCACTGACTGCAGGTGGTGCATGTCCACTTAATAACCTGTGGGTGGCTGCCCATCTCAGTGTCCTCTCCCATCAGCTGAGCCACGCAGCCAGCCTTTGCTTCGGATGTATATCCTGCGGTGGGGGTGAGCAACCTGGAATTGACCTGCTTATCTAGGATTAGGGTCCAGATCAGGAGGGAAAGACAGGATTAATATTATAAGTGAAAGAAAAGCCACTGAATGGTTAGCATAGACCCTGGGGTTGGGCACTGGGTTGGGAAGATGGAGGCAGGGAAGAATTGGTGTGGTTTTGGACATGGTAAATCCATCTTAAGCCAGGTCTAAGAAAGTGAAGTTAGGTTGGGACTTTTTTTCTGGAGGACTAATAGAGAATGCACAGCCTTGGAGAGAGCCAAGATCATACCGTGTGGAAGTAAACACCTATTTTTGTTACAAAAAGGTTGAACAGTTCATCCCAGCCTTCTAGTCTCCTGGCAACAGTGAAGAACAGACCATACTGGGACCACTATTTTAATCAACCTAATTGCAGGTCCTTTCTCTCCTCCCCCAGCAATCAGCCTCCTGGGAGATGGAAAATCCTTTCGAGCACGTCATCTAAAGGACTTGGAGACTCTCTCGTTTGCCACACTGCAGTTACACGTTGCTCAGATCTGTGCAGTACTCTTGTTTCATATTTCTTGCCTGGAAACAAGGCATTACTTTTGGAGGTTTGAATTTTTTTCCTCAGTTATATTAAAATTCACTAAAATAGTTCTAGTTGGATATTACCTCAAAATAGGAATGCTTTAGAGTTCTGACTTATATCCTTGACTGCTTCTCTGCCTGCCCATGGTGTTCAGAAGGTCTCTCTACCTCTGGCTCCTGTCTGTTCTCTAGAAGTGCTTTCTTGCCTAAGCAGATATGCAAAACAATAAATGTTTTATGTGCAAACATACAATGATAAGAAACATCCACCCTGATCATGAAAAACATCACCTATTTTCAGCCTTCTTTAAAAAGAAGAAAAGTCTCTTCTTCTAATACTTTATAAGGGGAGTTAGATCCTCACCTTCTCAAAATCCTGCACTTTTGCAGCCACCTGGGCTGCCCTTCCAGCATGGGCAATGAGAGAAACCAGGCCTAGTGGCAAAACTTGCACAGTGGGAAATTCTGGCATTTGGGATGATAACGTGAACAAGCTCAGAAGTGTGTGGCTACGCTGACAAACTGGTGTAAGGGCTGGTGTGGAGGTCCTTCAGTTCAGTATAATATAATTGCTGTGCTTAGTGCAAAGGAACCAGGGTGTCTCTTTGCCCCTTGCACTGTTTCACTGTCTCTATCTATGGCCTTAAAAGACGAAAATCACACTGTTTTGTACTTTTCTCTTTGAAACTGTGTACGTAGTATTGGGTGAACAAAACCCACTGCTCTACCTTGCTGCCCTGTGACTGTGATATAACACAGGTCCCATTGTCAGCTGGCAGGACACATCAGAGGCTTCCTCTTCTTCAGAGCACCTGAAAACAGTTAGGAAGCCATTTCCACCCATTTTTTTCTGGTTACACTGTTTTTCCACTTTGTTCAAAGGATCGACCTCAAATCTGTCCTTCTCAGACAGGTGATCTGACCTGCACGCTCATCCCTAGCAGTGGCTCTTCCACGGTCACTGCTAGAAAGCCTCTGCTCCCAGGCGTGAGAAGAGACTTCTGTTTCCGCAGCTGATACCGCAGCACCCACAGGAAACCTGCCCAAGAAACGGGTAGGAGCCAGCACTGAGAAAAGCAGTTGCTGGAGGTCCATGGTGCCCGTGCCCATGAGGGCATCCTGCCGTGCCAGATGTGCTGGGACCGCTGGGTGCCCTGGGAAGCTCTCCTGCCCCTCTGCAAGTGTGCTCTGAAGCCCTGGAGGGTATCTTGAGCTCTGCTGTGAACCTCGATCGAGGCAATGTGGCAGGCGCTGGGGGAGGCTGATGCAGTTCGTTCTTTTTTCCCCCACTCAGGTCTAGTGCTGTAGCTCAGCAAAGGTCTGCCTGTCAGAGCCGGGAGCCGCACATAGTCCTCGCAGGGGCACTAAATAAAACACCTGGTGCTGCTCAATGGCTTCTCAGTTCCCCTTGTATTGTTGTTACAGGAATCATACTTTCTTTCTTCATTTGTATCTTTGCCCTCCCTACCCTTTTTCTTTTTAAAAAATCCACTGAGCGATTAGATTTGCAAATGAACGGGCAGGGAAGTGACAACAAAAGGGAGCTGGAGCTGAGGAGCGCAGGTATAATTACTGTAATTAACTGAAGCAGCAGGGGCACAGCCAGTGATGGGAGCATCACTCAGAGATGCCGTGGGCGAGAGATGGTAGAGGAAGGATGGCCAGCCACAGAGATCGTCCTCCACCCCGTGGGTCCCCGCTGCCCGCCTGAGCGTGTCGATAAGAAAAGGGCAGTTGTGCCCTGCCCCTCTAGCAGAGCCACTTGGCCAGGCTGCAGGGACGCACATCTCCATGGATGAGGCGCAGTGGGAGCTCCTCTATCTCAGACCAAAATTGCTCTGACCCTAAGGGGTCACCCTGGTTTTCCTGTTGATCCCCGGGAGCAGGGGATGCTCAGCGTGGGGCAGGACTAGACCCTTACCAGGCAGACAGAGCCTGAGCGCTGGGAGGAAAACCCGAGGCCTTGAAGGAGGAGCTGGGACAACCAGGGCCCAGCTGTGACAGTTTCTCTCAAAAGCTCTTTAGCATCAAAATATATTACTCATTGACTTTGCTAGGTGCTAGTCTAGGACTTTATGGTTGATCTAAGAAATGGCATTAATTATCCTTGTCACTGGCAAACTGAATAGGGAGCATGATCTTCTCAGTTTGGAGAGAGTTACCATGGGTCCATGTGGACACACATCTATGGCACAGGACAGGGTGTTTCACGCACTCCTGATTATCTTAACACCAGAAAAGCTTTACCATCACTTAAGAAGGAAGGAATATGTCTTTGTCTGCCCTGCTTCTGCTAATTATAGTCCTGTGGTCACTTCTTCTTCTCATGGTACTATCCATATCCATAACCCGTGTCCTGTTCAGCTTCAGAGCACTGCAGGGCACGGTGTTCCCAGCAGTCCCTCCCCATTTCTGAGGATGTGCTCTGCCCTCCAGCAGGACAGCCTAGCATCTGCCAGTGCCACAGGTCCTGCAACAGCTCTGGCTCTTGGCAGAAGGGCATCTCCTCTTCTCATAAAGAGGCAGGGGGTTGATTTCAAACACAGGTGTTGCAAATGTTTAGTTGCTGTTGGTCCTATGCTCGGAGTCTGAGACTGATACTGGTTTTAGGGTTTTATAATCTTTTTAGACATGGTCTTAGTTTATTGGATGAGCGTGTAAGATTTAATGTATGAGAAGTTTCCACAGGAAAACGCTAAAACAAAAACACCAACCCCCAAAACCTCTTTATTTTTGGGATTGCACAGACCAGTGAGCCTGGGATGTAAAGACTTTTCTTAGATGGGGCTACTGAGCGAGGAAGGGATGTGCAGCGAGCCGTGGGGCACTGTGGCTCCGTAGTCACCCCTAGGAACAGTTACGCAGGCTTGTTAGAAGAGGAATGTGTTTTTGTTGCTGAAAGATTAATGTCTCAAGCTCTGTTCCACATAGGGCTGAGAGTACCTAAGTGTGTGTCTGGCGTATTTAGAAAATGGATTTGCTGAAGCTGGGCAGGGACTGGTGTGTGTGTTTTGCTGCATTCTAAAAACTTCAAAACTCTCCCTTTTCATTGTGAAAAATATCTGATACAAGGGAGGGGGAACGGAGAGTTCTCTCTTTAAACTTGCTACTACTGATCAAAAAAGCTATAGGAAATAGGATTGGAAGGGACTTTGAGAGATCATCTATTCCATCTCCTTGCCCCAGGCATGTTCAGCTGCACCTCCTTTGCCCTTGACAATATTTTGTCTGAGCTCTGGGCAATCTATTCCAGTGCTTCCCTATTCTTAACAGATTAACCCAAATCTTCCATGCTGAAGTTAAACTTATTGCCTCTTATTCACCACGGGCATGGAAAATAGATTATTCTTTTCCTTGTAGCAGCTGTTCAGATATTTGAAAACTGTTACAGTGCCCTCCCCGTCATCTTTTCTTTAGCTAGACACCCTCTGCCCTCTATGCTCTTGTTGGCCACAGATCGAAACGTTTGACCATTCCCCTTCTTCTCTCCTGGGCTCTCTCCAATTGGCCTCCGTCTCAGAGTGGGACACCCAACACTGCATATAATCCTCCAGGGAAAAACCTACATCACAGGTCTGTCAGGCTAACCTTAGTGCCCAATATGATACTTGCTTGTCCTGTAGTGGTGAGACATGTTTTTTACTGCTTTTCATCTTGTGATGTACATTAACTTCCAGACCCCTTTCTGCAGAATTGCCACCTAGCCGGCCGTTCCTTTTTCTGTATTTATGAAGTTGATTATTCCTGCTTATGTCTAATTATATGAATATGTCCTGGTTGAATTTCATCTTGTGTTCTCAGATCATTTGTCCAATTTGCTGTGATTGTCTTGTATTCTATTTCTGTCCTCCAGCATATTCAGTCCCTCCCAGCTTGATGTCATCTGCAGATTTAATAAGTATACTCTTTATTCCATTATCCAAGTCATTAATGGAAACATTAACTAGTGCTGGACCCTCCAACGAACACCTGTAGGATCCACTCAATACATCTTTCATCTGGCAACGAAATAATGACAACTATTTTCAAGAAATGTTTTTCTAACCAAATGTTATTATCCCACAGCAGGTTCACCTAGACAATCTTTTCTTGAATATCGTGAGTCACATGTCAAAATGTCAAAAGCTTCACTAGAGTCGAGACATAGCACCCGCTGCCTCCCAAGCCCTGTTACTCTCTTGGAAAAGGAAACTAGATCACTGTGACTAGAGCTGCTCTTGCACATCTATATTGGCTGTTATGCTTCTTTTAAGAATAACTTCTACTTTAGGTTCAGGGCCTGTTGTGTTGAAAGGATATGGCTCAACACTTTAAACCAATAGCTCTCAGCAGCTTCAGCGTACTCATAAAATCCACTTCATGCTTGGAGGGAGTTACTAATTATATTATTTATACTGAGGGGAAGGCTGAGTCCCTGGAGGCCGGGTTGACCTGACCAGCCGCATGCAAAGAACCTAAGAACCAACCCAAGTAAACTTGTCTGTAGATTCTGATCCAAAAATATAACACGGGTGAGCCAGGATGCATGCCCTAATAATGCATGTGGGCAGCAAAATCCTGCAGTACATCAGCAGCTTTCTTCAGAGACGCAGCCAGCAAATGAGACTGGTTATGGCAACCAACCCCACCTGTGCTGGCCGCTGGGCCACCTAACACACACCATGTAGGGGCAGTGCTGAAAAGAAACACTAAGCATAGCCCCCCCTAAAGAAATAACTTACATCCTAATCCAGGGATGGGGACAGGGTTGTGCGTCCCAGTTGCTCAGCAGTGTCCTGGGCTGAGAGTCTGGGCAGGCACCTTGCTCCAGGCATGTCCTTCCTCCCTGTGCATACCCTGTTGCTGGCTTTGGTGGCCTGTGGCCCCGTCCCCTCTGCCTTGCCTGAGGGAGGTGTGGGCACCATCTCTCTGCCTCAGGTTGAGGAATGGTACTTCAGAACACAGGCTCTCCGGGCTGAGCACTGGCACACCCGCGGGTGCTGCCGAGCACCTCGGCTACGTGCCAGCCTGCTGGATTGGGTTCCTCTCTGCCTTCTGCAAACACGGGCATTTAAATGCTGTATGTTCAGCAGACAACTGTCAGGGAATCTCAAATTGTGATTGTCTACCTCTCTTGTTGCTGAGATAATTGGATGGTAAAAGGCAGAAATGCTGATTTCCCCCACCCCACCAATAAGTGCATTTAGGTATTTTTAGCAAGCAAATGTGCCAAAATGCAGAAGCTACTAAATATAGAAAACTCTCAGTTTGTTTTTTTTTTTTTCTTTTCTTGAAATCTTATTGATGAGAACTCTGCCTCATGTACTTAGGAAAGAAATGAAGCAATTCAACAGCAATACATAATTTTTTCCGGTTTGGGGAAAATCTTTTGTTCTGACTCATTAATTCCCAGCTGTATTCCAACTTCACACTGGGCAGTGTTAGCGTGACTGAAGGGACTCTTTCATTTTAAAGTTGAGGTTCTCAGTTTCTCAGCTCTGCCAAGGAAAGATTCACCTGTCACTGTACCATGTTGTGAGTGGGTGAGAGCTGGATGGAAAATTCAGGAGAAAGGGAAGAAAAAAAATTCATAACAACTAACTCATAGAATGCTCTCTTAGTCATCCTGGGGTTTGTTCCCCTTCGTGCGTGTCCCTTGTTCATTTTTATATCTGAAGCCCTGATGCTGAAGTCAAGCCTTCCTGTATATGTGTAGGATCAAGGGGCTCAGACTGGAGCTTTTCAGGGCGATTCCCTAATTAGATACTTGAAAAACTCATAGCACACTTTTAGAAATAATTAGAAAAATAAGGGCTGATGCAAATTTGTGACAAAATGGTGTGACTCATCAAAATGTCACCAAATTACATGCAAAAATGTTATCCTGCTGCTTCTTAAATTGACTTTGAGTCCAGTAAATATCCTGTAAGTCACGGGTGCTACTGGAGTATATACTAGTGCCAGCAGAATTGGGATGCGTGATTGCTGCTACAATAGATCAGGTGGCCACAACAGATCTAGTTTTCTTGTGGTTTATACTATTAGAAATCGAGAGTACTTGAGAAGTAGAAAACAGGTGCTCTGTTATAAAAAGGAGAGCATCTGACAATGGATACCAAAGACCTGCTTCCTTGTGACTTACACTTTTTTTCCCCAGATGTTTCTGACGTTGGCATGCTGTTTACTTTAGCCAGAGCCCTTAAGGCAAGGCTGGGGATTGGTATTTGAAAAGCGTGAAGTGTTGCCCTTTTTGGAGCTACCTGAATGTAGAAGGAACTTCTAGAAGTGCTTTTAGAAGAACAGGCTTTCCCAGCATGCTAGGGAAGTGGGAGCTGGGTGTAGGTGTGAGCAATTCAGCCTTATTTCCCTACTGTACTGAAAACATATTCCCTGGATGGGCATAGACCTAGCAGCAGACTATAAAATATTAACTGGGAAATAGGGAAAGCAGTAGAGCCCCTCTCTTCACTCACTGGTGTACAGCACCCTGGCCACATGCAACCTCTCATGCCATACCTCTGTCAGAGCTGCACTGACTCTCGGTGCAACGCAAGACACTGCAGTAAAGGCCCTGCTGCTTGGGAAGCTCTGCACAGATCTCTGTAGAGATCCTCTGTAGGATGCAGCCATCTTCTGGCTTCTGTGTGTGTGGGCTCAATGGTTGCAGGGCAAGGAGCACTTCAAAGAAAATGACTGATGAGCATTTGGGTTTACACCTGTTCCCAGCTGGGTTCAACTTGCTGCCTTCTCTGATGTATGCCTCAGAGGGGACATCCCTGGGGAACGGACTCAAACAAAATCAGAGGGAGAGCAGCATGGAACGGAGTCTGGGGGTCCAGCTTATTCAAATCATAGTGGTTTTGCACAATTGCTGGCCAAAAAACTACTGTTCAGAGAGCTGGAGTTTGAACTTTGTTGTGACACTTACTCATAGCATCACTCTCCTGTTTGGGTTCTCTGCTGGGTGATAATTCACTGTTGAATTCACAGTTCAGCATGTCCCTTCATAGCAACTTGGCTTTTCTCTGCTATCCATTTGCCTGTTTTTATGAAACTTGTAAAAACTTAATACCAGATGGAGATGTAGCCATGTCAAAGATTTAGCTGAAATTTGCCCACAAATTTAAAAGCTCTGGGAAGGTGGGGGAGGCAGGAGGAATGGCAGGCTGCTGTTGTTGCAAACAGTACATCTGTGTGAGCCAGGCTTGCCCAGGAAGCAGGCTCTGCAAAACCTTAGTGCCTTTAGAAGCCTCCAGCAGACTCTTCCTTGCTCTTGCTGTTAATTCTCGGAGGGTGCTTACACCTTGCCTGCTCGGGAGACCTTAGGCACGGAGTCTTCCTGCTTTCATGCTGCCAACTCTTGCAGGGACTCCTGTCTTGACATACCACCATGGCCTGAATGCTCCCCTTTCCCTAGCCATCACGTCCTCTTCCCTTCACTGCACTGCTCTTTCTTCTCTCCTTCCAACAGCCCCTTGTTCTTGCCCTCTGCCCTCTCTTGCCATCTCTTCCTTCCCTCTTACAAAAAGCTGGCTTGGGGAGCAGCAGAAGAGGGTTAAGCCTGTGAGATCTCGCGGCTGCAAAAGTGTTGGTGGCCTCATGCGTGGTAAAGTGCCTTTTTGGCATGCAGAGCTGTGAGCAGCCTCCCTCTCCCCCTTCTCCTCCTCAGGCTCTGCGCCAGCGGGCAAGCATTTGCAAAGCAAAATTACAGAGCTCTCTGGGTAATGATCTGCCCGTTCTGTACAGCAGGTGGCTGGAGGCTGAATCCACACCACTCCCTCTCAGCTCTGTTCCCATGCACATCAGGAAGAGACGGCTATTCCTCCCTTACAGCTGCTTTCAGCCGAGTGAGGCCAGGGGAGTCACCCTCCCAACGGGAGGATGCCACGGGGGTGATCCCCTCCCTGCAAACAGCTGCAGTGGGCTCTGACCACAAAGGCCAGATAGGAATGCTGGCCACGTGCATGGGCAGAAAGGAGATGGCATCTTCACTCTGACTTGTACAACATGGCTGCGAACCCTGCTAGCACTGCTGGAGAGGGGTTTGGAGGCTGCCTGAACTTTCCTGCAAAGCTTCAGGATAGCCTCCAGGGCTCACTTCTAATCGTAACTGCTTAACCTGTTGCATTTAGCTGTATTTCCTCTGCCTTTTGCTTACCCAAATTAAAGCTCAGCAGGTGTGTACACAGCCCACAGGTTCATCCGTGAACAGGCTAATCCTAGCTGGGCTCCCTCCGTGTGATTTCCCTCTCTCCCCTTCCCTTCTTGTGTTGTTGCTTCCTATCCCAGTGCCATCCTGCTTTCCCCTCCTGCCCTGCCAAACCCTTCCTGTAGCAGCAGCAACACAGCAACCTGCAGGTTCCCTTTCACTGTTTTACACCAGGAGGAGGGAAGGAGTGTCAGACCCCAGGGAAAGAAGAGCACAAGACCCCTAAACATGTCAGATCCACTTTCTTTTGGCTGCTGGGGATAAACTGAGCATTAGGAAGATGAAGCTGCTTATCTTTTACACTGTTAGGAAGGGTGGGTGCTGTTCTGGATGACAACCCAACCTGGATCTCTACACCCATTTTATCCTCTTGAGACTCTTAACAGTGTCTTCTCCCAGAAGGAATCCTAATAGGAATCTCTTATCCACATTTATCTTGCAAGATAAATATTTAATAAACAAAGCCAAATACTGTTAAAGGGCATCCTGAGACATGAATTTATTCCCCTAAGCAATAGAACAAACACAACAACTTCATTAGCAGTAATAAATAACATAGTGTCTGCCTTTCGGCAAAAGAACCGGGCTTGCTCAGGTAAGCTGGGGTTGCTGGGGACTGGGACGGACCAAATTACACTCGCTAGGATGGAGGCTCTCCTGGGGCACGAAGGCGAAGCTCTCCTTGAAGAGGACTTCAGCCTGGTCCCTGCAGAAAACCTGGGTGCCCACAGAAGCACGTATAAATCTGTAGTCTCAGATTCATAGCCCTGTCGTGACTCCTAAAGGCAGTTGGTGCTTCCAGAGGAAAAGATGCGAATGCTGCCGTTCCGGTGTGGCTGCCCCTGGGGCTCCAGGTTACTTCTCACCCTTCTTGGCTTCTGCATGAAATCAAAACCCAGTAAGCAGTAACTTCTCAACAACAGACAGAGGAAGACAGGGTGAAATGGGGGATAACAGAAGTGTGGATTGTAGTGAAAGAGAAAAGTGAGGGGAAAAAAAGACCACGGGGAGGGGATGAGTCTGGGACAGAAATCTGTGAGTTACAACCTCTTGCTAGTTTCCCTCCAGAAGTTTAGTTCTTTTTAATACAGTGTGAGTCCTGTAAGAAATCACATATGATAGAGCACACCTTTATATAAGATTGGTGCAAGAAATACTTTAAAATTTGTTATAATCTGATAAAATGTTACACATATTGCAATATTTTGCCTGTCTCTTGTATCTTCTTCCTGGTGATCTTAAAGCACGCTGCAAGCTTTCCGTTCAGTAAGTTTCCCAGCATCTTTGTAGGTCAGGCTTATCTCTGGTTTACAGATAGCAAAATTTAAACTAAAAGTTCAAATGGCTAAGCAGAGAAAATGACCTAGTACCCCAGGCCCCAGCAACGCTGGTTCACTTGAAGCCTGCCCATCGAGGCAGTCACCTGTACAGTGGTACAGGAGGGGCAGTGACTTGCGCAGAGCCCAGGGAAGAGCTGAGAAAGAGGAGGCTCATGATGCTCCCTGCTTGTGCACCACTACCTTGTATTTGTGGTGGCACCTCACGGGAGAGCTTCATTCACTGGCGTGGCGCTGACTCCAGTGCAGATCCAGCCTCGTGAGCAGTCCCCGGAGGGAGCTGTTAAGTGTTTAGGACGTGGCCACTTTGGGCTTTGAAGTCTGTGGTTGTGCTCACGGCAGGTCCCTCATCGCTAGGGCTGCCCAAACTGGCTGTAGCTCCTCCAGCCCTTCTCCAGTCCATTTGTTCCTGTCATCTCTGCAATGCTCAGCCCAGAAATGCTGCTGCCAGGTTGTTGCTGTTGTCAGTGGTGGCAAGGGGGCCTTGGCCAGTGCTCGTTTTGCTCTTAGCACTGTCACCCCGAGGAGAAAATATTGCAGCGTTGGTGTAGACAGGTCTGTCTCCCTTGACACGTGACGTACCTCCAGCAGATGAAAATCTTGTACTTTCAACACAAGAAAAGGCAAAGCCGGGGATGGGTAATTCAGTCCCTTTGGACCCCTCCCCTATCTCTATTTCTTTTCTGAGAGCGGTGGCTTCTCTGCCTCTCTTTGCTGCTGGACAGCCCTGTCACAGCCTGTTAAGTCAGCAGCATCTCGAAGCACTGCCCTGGCGCTCCCCGTGCTCCCTCGTGCCAGCGGACTCTGTCTGTGTGCATGCTGGAAAAGGACTGAGGGTAGTGGGGCCAGATGCCTGTCCTGGGAGACTATTCCTGACTAGCTTGGCCATGCTGGGCCAACATCGGTGGCTTGGTGGTGACCCCTGAGGGCAGTGAGTGGGTTATTTGCAGGCCTGTTCCTGGGTCACCTCATCTCAGAGATTGCCACTGACAGCCCCCCTCACCCCTTGCCTGAACTGCTCCCCTCATTGCTAGGGTGTTAGTAGAGAGCAGCAATGCTGGGCTTGCTGCAACGTCGCTCTTGTGGTCCGAGATCAGGCAGGCTTCCTGCACCCAGGGAGCTCCAACTGCTGACTTGGGGCTCCGATCTTTTCTGTGCCCAAAGAGAGAAGTCAGGATCAGATTTTAATCTCAGATACAGCTGCGCTGAGCCAGAACCATTGGTCTTTGGTAAACCAGAGCTGGCACTGGTCCTTAGGGCTATCAAAGCAATACAATTTCACCAGTATCAAATTCTCCTCAAAACTAAAGATGTTCCCACCCCCTGGGAGGATGCACTGCAGAGCCAAGTCAGTCTGGCGTGGAAATGTGTACTCGTTCTGGATCCTGGTCCTCTCCTCTGACTGCTCTGCAGCACGCTCTCCCAAAAGTGATTCTTCTCAATCCCCAGCACATGTGCCACTGAATAAGGAACAGGAGATGCTGCCAGAGTTCACACTGAGTGCCACAGGGATCTAGAATAAATACTGCCATGTAATAGATTTTTATCCACTGCCTTGCCGTAATCCCCATCTGAATCCCTTCCAAATTGCAGTCAGGCGGCTGTTTGTACAAGTCAAACATTGATTCAGCTGCTCTCGAAAGGGACTCAGGGAGCAGAGGCTGGAGGGACTGCTAGCCAGGGAGCTGGAACAATGGGATTTATTTGTTACGTGCCGAAGGGTTAAACTCTTTTCACAGCATCCGGCACCAGAGTATCTCCCCTTTCTGCACACAAGGAGGAGGTATTCATGGAAAGGATAATTGGTTAAGCAGTAAGCCTGGCACCTCCAGGAGCTCTTGTGTCCCTGCTCAGCAGGGCTGCAGAGGGCAGGATTGCAGCTGCCCATGGCTGGCTTGTAGAGGCTGCAGGCTAGGAGACCTCCTTGCAGTGCTGGGTAATCGCCTGCTCCTCTGGTGCAGGTCAAACCATGGTTTCCTCAGCATCCCAGATAGCATGTGTGGGGCTCTTCTTCCTGGGTTGTACCTGGAGTTTCAAATATTCCCTGTCAAAACCCTTTGCTAGGATTGTCTTCCTCATCGGAGTGCTGGGTGGCAGGGACATGGCCTGGTGCCCAGCACATGGGGCCTCTCCCAAGTTTCCTTAGCCCATCTCAGAGCAGCTGCGGGAAGGGAAGAGTCCTGGACAGTGGCTACCAGCACCGCTCTGCTCACACTATCTGGCTTTCTTAGCATCTGCAAAGATTTTTCTCAAGGACAGACCTTTCAACCCCTCACCATGTTTTCTTTCTACTTCATTTCCTGCCTCCTCAATAGGCTTCAGCATCATGCTTTTCTCTTTGTCTAGCACTTCCCTGTCATTGGCAGGGTCAAAGCATGGGGTTGTCACAGACATGGGAGGCCTTGGCCCTTAGGATTGAGACAGTTTTGGGCAGATCTTACAGGGGTACTCGTGCTCTGGTTCAGGCCAGCTCGTTGCACCAGCCTCCCAGTGGCCATGATGATGGAGGGCCACAGTGAATGCCGAGCAGCCAGGACCAGAACTGTTTTGCTCTACCAGTGGTGACTTCTGCAGGGCTGAGCCTCCCACAGATTGCTTCCATCCCCATGCCAGAACAAGGGAGGAAATCCAGCAGACCCAGTTGCAGGCTGAGTAAGCATATCTCAGTTCCATAGGCTGGGACAGGCTGGAAAGAAATGTTGTGGTGGATTGTAGGTCAGTGGGGTAGAGACCAGTTCTTGGCCTGTGCTTCGTACAGCACCGAGCCCAGAATTTAGTCATTAGTGAGTCATTTTAAAAATCCTCTTTCCTTTCTGCGTGCTGCAGATGGCCATGGTTGCCACTTATAAGGGTCCTGCTGGTGCTGGATTAGCTATGCAGCATCTCCAGCAGCTTCAGAGCTTGGTGGAGGTGTTCTCCATGATCCCCATGGTTCATGCACGATTTGTGAGCACGGCAATCTTGGGGCCCATGCTGTATGGTCGTAGGCACTAGTCCTAGGCACTGCAGCCTCAGGTCAGCAGCCACTGCAGCTGCCTGCAGCAGAGCAACATGAACAAGAGAGAGATAAGGAGGAAGGAAGGATACAACGTCCCTGAATGACTGCTGAACTGGCAATGATGGTCTGCTGGAGCAGGGGAAAGAAATCTCCCTGGTAGTTGATCGCCAGCAGACAAATCAGAGATGTTCAGTCTAACCAAAGCCAGATCTGAGCAAAATCTTGAGTTTAGCCTAGGAGGAGTGCTGAGCTATCAGTGAAATGGCTAAAGATTTTCTCTGTGGGGTATTTAGGCTCATTTCCACACCTGCAGCAAACAGGCGGGATTACGGTGCCAGCCAGAGTGGTTGCAGTTCAGGGGCTGGGGCAGCCATGTGTAAGGGAGCAAGGGGTTTGCCGGCAGCGTTCAGCTCCTACTTGGCTTGATCTTTGCAGATCAAGTCGAAATTCATTGAGGGAGAGGAAACAAAATCACCTGATTAATGGAGAATCCTGCTGCAACGAGACTGGCCAGAGACTCAGGGTCATCTCAGGTTGGGGAGGGAGAGGAACGGGGCTGCCCACTCTCCAGGAGAGTGAGAGCAAGAGGCTGAAGGCTCCTCAATGCTAGAGAAAGTAACGGAGTGCCCTGGAGCTCACAGCCCTGCTTGAAAATGATGGAGGCTGACAGATCTGGGATTAATCTAAAGGTTTCAGCTCTCTGAGCACCGAGTGGAAATTCGCCTGGAAACCACAGCGCAGGAGCTCAGCATGACGAAAGCACTAACTGGGAGGGGGGAGGCAGAGGCACGCATGGGTCAGATACCGCCTGATTATGCACGAAGGCTAGAGCCCTTGTCTCTTGCTCTCCCAGCCATGTGTCTGGGTAGGGAGGGAAGGCATTCAGTGCTAATAACAGCATTAAAAAATAGGCCACTTCTTTAGGCAGACTCTGCTGCGGGTGCAACTTTGCATTGCTAATTAGACGTAAAGGCAAAGCTACGCTCTCAGTGCTCAGCACTCCCGATTGTACCTGGTCACACTCTTGGAGCAGGTGGGTGTTGGACTGGGTCAGGCAGTCTGCACAAACGCTACAAGCTGTAGTTTTGCCTGTGCAGGTATTTGTAGATGCTAGACTGTGTGTGCGGGATGGGAAGGCAGAGTGGGAGGCTGGCTAAGAGCTGGAGCCAAGGTGTGCTCTGCGGATGCAGACTAGGACTGCTCTTGTTCAACTTGTCTAGCTGCGTAAGGAAAAGGCTACCTCCTGCTATGTCTACAGCTTTCCTATGAGGCTAGGATGCTGATGCTCAGTCCTGAATGTAGAAGACCAGGGCACTCCTTTTCATCTGACTCGGCATCTGCTGCTTTGGCCCATAGAGTTACGGGGACATACCAACATTAATACTACAAAGAGGTGCAGTCTGAAAGGAAGGATGTTATATGGACATGCATATGCCCTGCCTTGCCCTCAGACACCAGTAGCCTTCAGCTGAGGCTGATGAAAGTCTTTTCTCAGTGCAAGAAAACCTCAAAATTCTCACACATCCTGCACTATGCGAGCCTCCAAGTATTAGTACAGCTGTTGGGATACTTAGCCACATCTGCACGTTCATGCCTTCATATCCGATTCCAATAAAACAATGCCATCACCCCTGTTGCTCACATCAAAGGACTGAATACATCACAGTATACAGTCTCAACTCCTTTCAGTTAGCTTGCTCTATAAATACATAACCCACAGTGAGGTGGCACGTGTAATATATACCTGTGTACGGTTCTGCTAACTGCTGTGGATGGGATTGCTGATCTAATTATTTTAAAGTCACCGGGCTACATCTTCTGCAGTAGACATAAATTGGTGCAGCACAGTGGTGTTACCAGGTTATGTTAGGTGAAAATCCAGCCCATAATGCTGATCTATAATAGAAACTTGTTTGTGTTTCTGAAAAGTGGATGTATTTTGAGTGTGCAATCAAATTGGCATTCTTATCCAGGCTTCTACATGGTATAATTGTAATTTCAAGATTATAATTGATATTAAATTATTAAATAATGTATAGTGGAAGGTTAGTTTAAGGTTGTGGTGTAATTTTTATCTCTTTGATGTGATACTGTTGAACTGAAATCAGCATGGTAATATGCCCCAGTGCACAAACTGGGTAGGTAGCAGACATGAATGAACACAGGCACGGTTTCAGACAAACCAGCCAAATCTGAACACATGTCCTCTTCTAAGAAAGGAGTTTAGGAGAAATAATTTTCAGCTCCATGATCCACACACCCAGTCATTATCACAGACATTATGATGGTCTCCCCCTGCTTGTATTTTAGAAAAGCTCAAAGGCTGAATTGCAATACAGTCTTTGCTAATTCAGAGTAAGTGGGCGACACTGCAGCTGCTGTCTGTTTGCCCATCTGATACATGAATAGCAATCGATTTGGATTTTTCCTCTAAACATGATGTGACATTGAGTATGAGATCATTGCCAAATCTCCATGAAGAATTATGCTTGGTTTCACTAGAAGACTGATGCAGCTTGGTCACCCTATTAATGGGTGAAGCATATAGTCCCCTCCAGCCTGGGGAGTTGTTTTGCCATGGGCATCTTCCTCGGTATTTTAGCTTCAGAAACTATAACAACTTGTAGCAAAAAAAAGGAAATAAGTGCTCCAGTTCTGATTCCTGTACTAGATGGATTTCCAATAAATGTATGCTAATATTCATCCTAGGTTTATTTTATGACCTTCTTTTTGTTCTTTTCCATTTAGATTTAATCTCCTATAACACCTTATCTCTTCTTCAGAGAGTCTGCCAAGATTTGGAGGTGATTGTCTTTTTATTCTGCTATCACATGGTTATTATGTGTAATGTGTGGTTAGTTAATGGTAATATTATTAATTGCTATCACAAACATCTTGTACCATGGGTACACCAACTGAGCTTTACAGCTATTTCAAGCTTGTTTTATTTTAAGTTATAAGTCAGCTCCTTCAGTCCCATCATCATTGATTGCTCTTTTCTGAAGTCTGTTCTAAGCTGTTAATCTCATTCTGGGACTGAGGTGTGGGGAGAAGCCCTTTTCACAATCAAGTTGACAGCAAGTCTGCTGCTTTGAGATCTTAGGAGACAAAGCACCACGTGAGCGCTGCATACTGTTGGGAACATCAGAGAAGTAACTGTGAAACAGCACTGCGGTTTGTGTTTATTCTCTCTCGGTGGTGTCTGCATTAAAGCACTTCGTTTACAAGTGATGACAAATTCGTTCTCTGCCGCAAGCTCAGCCTGAAGGCAGGAGGCCAGTGTGTGATGGAAAACACAGAGTTTCTCAGAGCGATACGCTGCCTTTGCTTTCTCACAGCACACAGTTTTGAGGAGGAAATTCTTTGGCTTGATGTATAAGCACCGGAGACAGAGTCAGTGATGCTGGGAAGAACTCAGGGGTGGGAGGGAGGTAAAAGGGCTTGGACGAATCAATAACAAACTTGAATCTTTGATCAAAACATGAAGTGACATGCATGCCTCCTTCCCCTCCCTGTTGCTGTCTGTGCCAGACTTGGATGAAGCTTGGGGAAGTTGGGGAGTTAAATCCTTTTTAGCAAGTGACTTTTCACCTCTACACTATCTCCCCATATGGAGGTACAGTGTGCCAGTCCCTAGGACACTGCGACGTGACAAGTGAAGAGACAAAAGGCCTCTAAACCTCAGGTAAGAGACCATGTGCAATTTCTTTATTTCTTTTCCAACATGTGTGGAGCGAGCTCTACTGCAGACGGGCTCTCCAGCAAGGGAATGGCAGAGCTCAGGTTTGGCTGGGTCCTATTTCCTTCTGCACATTAGTTTGGAAAAAAGATGGGCTATCGAGACCTCAGTTTTGGTGCAGGATGCCTCTGAGTCCATGCTGTGGCCCCAATCACTCCTCACTGTGGGAGTACGCCGAGCGAAGTAATTTTCACGGTCCTCCTTGTATCTCCGTGCCCTGTTCTGCCACCACCATCACTCCTGTCTGGGCATCACTGGTGTGAGCCTGTAGCGGAGGCTTTTGTTGATTGATTGGAGGTGAGAAAAAGTACTCCATCCCTGGCTGTGTAAGTGCATGAGAGCACCCAGCTGTCACCAGGTGTTCAGACAATAAATCACCTGCATTTACTCCCTGGATGAGTCTGTAAAGCTGGAAGTGCAACAGCAGGCCATGTCAGTGATGGAGAGTCACCCACAAATACGGATGCAATGGGAGCACCACATCAAAATTTCTCCTTGAGCTGTACTACCATCTAAGCCAATGTGTGGAAAGGTCCTAAATGGGGAGGAGAAGCTACCGTACTCATGGCTGGTGCAGCTGGTGTCTCTGACGTAGGGGTTGTGCTGGAGTTAGCTGTAGCTAAATTTCTCCAGGGTTTGACAACTTTGGCATGTCTGAGTTTGCATCTGTGTTTGGGAAGCTCAGCAGAGGTGGCAGTGGTGCAGAGTGCAGGAACCACTGCTTGCAGCCACTGCCTTCTCAAAAGCCTTTGAAATTGAAGCCAATGAGCCAAGCATCATATGAAAAAGGATAACATCTAGGACTTTTCACCTTCATAGCAGTTCAGAAATATTACCCAAATAAACCTCCCTACGTTGTTGGACTCCATGCTTGCCTCTGCTGTCAAATGGGTATTTTCTCTCTGTGCATGCCTTAGTTTCCCTTTGTCTAGTGGCGAGAATAAGACACTGTCTATTAGTATGAAGGACTTTGAGAGCCCTGTATTAAATGCTTAGCATTATTGTTATTTATTGAGTGAGACTTGTCCGATGATAAGCAGGGATGAAAATTAAGAGAAGAAATATGACAATAAATGAGAAAAATTAAAACCCAGCTAATATTTTCACTTAATTAGCTCATGATACCTACTAGGCAAAGAAAAACAGTCTTTTCCAAAGGCCATTCACTTCGTCTTGAGTAGAACTCCTTTCTGATATGTTGTAATACACCCATACCCAGCTCCTTCTTTGGCTGACGTCTCATCTCAGACCTTTCTGGAAAAATTTGTTGTTGTTTATATTAATTTGGATAGTAAAATCAGCCTTTTGAGTTTATTAGGACTTAACCAATTTGGGCATCTCTATTTAATCAATGAGCATTTTTTTTCTTATTTATTTGGTGGGGAAACTGAGGTGCAATGTGGAGAAATTATGTCACCAGTATTATGCACTAAGTCACTGTCACTGCTCTGATCAGCACTGTGGATTCTTCACCTTCCAAATAATCAGAAAATTAATCCTTATTTTATACACCAGGACAGTTTTGAGTTCCTGACATTCAGCTGTTTAGCTATCAAAGATCTGAGCAAGAATTTAGCAGAACACTGAAAAGCGTTAGTTGCCTGTCTGGAGTATGGAAATATTTGCAGTCACAGTGTATTAAAGATATGCATTGGTTAGCTCTTCTTTGGTGTTAAGAAACAATTTCCTGATAGGAAACTCGTCAAACAGTTATTCTTTACATCTGGTACTTACAAACATTGAAGATATGAATAAGATGGACCAATAGACCCATTAGATATGAAGATTCCTGTGTTTTCTTTAATGCAGAGGTGCTGCCTATAAAATGGACCTCTCCAATATGTAATATGTTGTCCTGATTTTGGTCACTCTGCATGTTACAGCCTTTGAAGCTTACAGTCTTGTAATAAGGATAAGAATGCTGGTTTCTGATCCATTTTATACCATCATGTGCAGTCCTAAGCCAGTGGCGCAGCCTTGCAGTGGTGTAAGTATAATTGGTTGTGCCTTGGGGCACAACCACAACTGGGGGTGTGGATTATACAGCCCTTGAAGTCTCCCTTCCAGACCCATTTTCTGTGATTGCAAAGCACATGCACATACTTGGAGAAGTACTGACCTGCAGCTCCACAGCACTGTTTCCACCAACCCTTCCCTTGGTGCCTTCTTTCTAGATGCAAAGCCCTCATCCACTCTCTACCCTTGTCTGCAGCTCTCTGCTTCTCCACAAGCATCTGCAAAATCACCGCTGTGGGAATAACCACTGACTGTTCCCCTGGCATAGCTGTGTCCCCCACCCTGCGGTAGGGCATCCCGCAGCCAGAAGGAAGATGCTCCAGAAGCAGTGTCAGCTTTTTTCTGCTGCTGAGCTGTACTCCCAGCCCCCCTTCCCTGGTTGCTGCTGGCGAGGTAGCAATTATGCTCCCATCGATTCCTCCTCTCCAGGAATCACCTCGTGCACACCGGCACACTGTCACAATCAATAGCCCAGCCCTCGTGTGGAGACGGCGAGGGGGCCAAAGAGGCAATTTGCTCACTGGACAGGTTACGATGAAATAATATTGTGTCAGGAGGTGAAGCGGCAGAGTGGCTGGCACTACAGATTTCCCTCTGTGGCCACAGGGAAAGCTAGGGCTGGATGAGGTTTAAAGTCAGGCTCGATAACTGCTGCTTAGATCCTGCTGGAGATAAAGTGTAACTGAAAGAATGTGGGGAAATGATTGTTTAGGAAACAAAAAGTGATGCGGGCCTGTAAAGCCATTTGAAAATTGTTCTGATGGGGAAGGAAAGGAGGAGATAAAATACCCTTCATTTTTGACCTGTAGCTTATAGGTATTAAATACATACAGATCCATTGTGGACAAAACTCAGGGCTTCCAACAGCCAAGCTCAGTCAATTAGTTTATTACTAAAAGACAAATATTGCATTTTAAAAAAGGAGGCGCTTGCCTTGGCAGTGCCTGCTGTCATCCTGTGTTAGAGGCATATTACAAACTAGGCAATCAAAGGTACCACTTAGATTTTCTGCCAATTTTTGACAGATGAGGCAAGGGGAGTTTCAAGACTTCTCTGAAATGTTTTTATCGTGTTTTGAGTAGCCCCTTGACTTCGTATCTCAAATGAAATAAGTAAATAGCTTTATGCCTGTTACTCCGTGATGCAAAGCTTGTGTTTGATACGTGATAGTCATCTCTCCCCTGTAAAGTATGTTACAGTCTTCAGCTTTGCTGAGCATAAGCAGAGGGCACTGTGGGTGCTGCTTAGCTCAAGGGCCTTGGTGCCCGTAGTGCCCATTTGTACCCACTGCCCTCTTCCCAACATATATCAAAGACTTAGAAATACATACAATTACTTAGAAACATAATACTGATCTCTGTCATGGAATCTACATTAAAATATTTATACAGAACTAAAACAGAGGTTACTGTAAGCATCAAAGCCACTGGTAACAAGGTCTTCAGTCAAAGGTGGTTTCACAGGGAAAGAAGGCTTAGTGGTTAGACCTGGGAAACTGCCTGAAGACTGAGGGTGCTCCTGGCTATATCTTGCACACGTTTTTGCCACCCCAGACACATTATTTGGGCCAGATTTTTCAAAAGTGCCCAGTTATTTGGAGTGCCTCATTAGTGATAAGCCAAGTGTGGAGCAGCTGCAGATGCCCCTCCATCAGCAGGGCGTAGCAAGGCTCTGCACATCTGCTCATCAAGTCAGCTTGCAGTTGAGCATCTCACGGTTATAACGGAGGCTTTCTGCTTTCAGCACCTCTCAATTTCTATCTCTGTGAAATGGAGGCAATGGTGCAGGAGATGAACAGGTTAGTGGGAAGCCTCCAGGCCAGAATGGGCTGTTCACACTACACGGCAGCAGGGAAACATTGGGTGACTTGGTGCTCCTAAGAAAACCTGGATCTTAGGTGCTGTCACAGGCTGGTCACTCCAGCTGTGTGGCTAAGCCCTTGTGGTTTTCTGCAGCCTCCACCCATCCCATGGTTTCTCTAGGGCAATGCTCTCAGGCCCTGCACAACACAGGGATGGACCCTGGTGCTCGCATCAAGAAGGTCCCTGGGTGTTGGAAAGCAGCCTGTGGCCGGCCCAAACGCAGGCTGCCCACAGGGCCCCTGGATGCCTTCTGCTGGCTGTACGGCTTCCAGATTAATAGTGCAAATCATCCTGTGCAAATGCAACCCAGGGCTGCTTGCCCCTTGGTGAATAAATGTGGGCAGCACGTTTGAGCTGGGCCCAGCAATGCAGGGAGCGATTCCCTGGCAAGCGGAGAGCACCTGGCTCTGCAGAGGGAGAGGGCCAAGCGTGATCCACCCTCTCTGTGCTGTACAGCTCCCATCTCCGCCAGTCTGATGGTGCTTATTTGTCACCACGGAGAGGAAAACCCAGCCATGTGCAAGCCCGACACCTGCTCGGCTGGCTGCCTCTGCTCGGCACTCGCCAGCGCGCAGCACGGCACTGTGTGCGGGACCCCGCGCCACTCCCCCTGGGTGCTTTGCGGCCACGCTGGCCGCAGTGGAAAAGGGCGAGGGGTGCGGGTGCCTCCCGCCAGCGGGCTCAGAACTGCCGCATCCCAGCCCAGAGCAAAGCCTCCGGGTGGCCGTGCAGGGATGTGAGCTGGGACTGGCAAGCTGAGGCCAGCGGGCTCTGCCAGGGCACGTCTCCTCCCTGTCCATAGGGGATAGGAGGGGTTGGGCAGAGGTGGGCTGGTAGCTGACGGCCGTTTGGCTGCATTTCCAAGGGCGTGCTACAAGAATTTGGATGATGCCTGTTTCTGTCTGTGGGGTAGCTCCTACCTGGAAATGCATTTAACAAGGCATTTGAAGATTTCTTAATTATTGTCCTTCTTCGCAGTGCAAATCGATCCGACTCAAATCCCTAAATGCCAGCAGTTTTTGGGTACTGATTTAGCGCTGGCTGTGACACTAATGTCTCCTCCTGTCCAAAATACTGTGGTTATGTTTAGCCGTAGCATAGCCCTGCCTGGGGGCATGGGGCAAAAGGAATGGTTCCTGTGCAAGGCAGGAAAGCTCTGCCCCAACCATGGGGCAGCATCAGCCCCTGAGATGCAGGGCATCAGTGGGGAGCAGGTCTCCCCTGCTTGAACGGAAGATCCCATGGCTCTTATTGTTTTTGTGCAGTGATGAGGGCTTTCCACTAGAGAGAGACATGAGTACACACAGAAAACCTGTTTGCTATTTGTATCACACAGTCCACCTGGCCAACATGGTGCAAAAGGGAATGGCTGGAGCTGATCATGAATTTAACTTTTTCCCACACTAAAATTTTTATTAATCTTTTCTGACTGACACTTGTCTTCAAGACTTTTGGGTTTTGACAAAGAAATTCCTCATTTTTTTTTTCATTCTTGCTTCAAAAAAATGTTGGTTTTAGTTCTTTCAGTAGATGCCAAAATATATTCAAATATTGTACAGTCATACAAAAAAATCAAGAAACTTGCCAAAAATATTTTTATTAGAAATATATTTCTAGAGAAAATTTTCAGCTAGTTGATGTTCATCTGACAGGGAAATGGATACTACCCAGGCAAAAATTGGTAATTCTCGTGTACCTTTTTGTCTCTATAGACAAAAACCCCATTAAGTGACCTCTGAAATATGAAAAGCTGTGGGAGGACCATGGCGGCTATTGAACACAATGTGTTTTAAGAGCAGAAGTAAAGAATAGCTTTCTCAGTTGAGACTCCCAGGGAAATAGAAATGTGGCCAAGGACAGTGGTGCCAATATTTCTCTATTTATGTGTCATGCCTTAATCCTTGCAGGCATCCAGGCCTGGGCTCTGCACACCGGAGGGAGCTGGTCCTCTCCACTGGTTCTTACCAGAAGATTGGTGCAGTCAGCAGAACCAAACCTTCTTAGCGTGGTGTTGGAGCAGTGCCCATTTGGAGGTAGGAGCATTGTTGAGTTAGATGCCTTTAACACATGATGTATTGTTATATGTATACAGTGTAGGCTTTCCTTTGGGGTCACTTGCAGCCATAAGTGCGGAGGGTGTGTAGCACCTACCGCTGCTTTGCCTGGGATTTCTGGTGAGCTTACAACTCAGGGTGGCAGGGCTGTGAGTCACACAATTTCATCTATTTTTGGGTCCTGTTTTTGAATGCTTTCCCCTGTGGTATATGAGTGGTTGAAGGAAACACACACATGCACGCTTCACATACTGCAAATAGAAAGTCTGCATTTAAAGGCCTCCTGTTGCTTTCTTGCAGACCCTGCCAAGCTTCAATCTGCTAGTCTTAATAAACACACTCTCCTGGGGTGATGCTCACTGGGAACAGATGGTCCCATGGGGGACAGATGGCTCCAGAGCTGGGAACTTCCAAGGGCTTTTGGTGGGAGATGGGATCCCACCATTTATTTCAAAGACCTGTCCTAAAGGCACAGTGAGAGCATTCTACTCTGATATGTTTCTAATTCCATAAAAAATCCCTCTTCACTGCCATCAGGTGTGAGTGGGTAGGTCACCATCACAGCCCACACTAAAGCAGGGGGTTCCAACGTAAAGGCAGAGTCCTCCTTTCTGCTGGAGACAGAAGAAATCTGAGGAGTGAAGAGGGAAATAGGTAAAACACATAGACTCAAAGACCATGAAATAAGGGCCTTATTCTTTGGTACCTCCCAAATGGCTTTTTGCCCCCAAATACGCCTCCTGCACTACCCAGGGTAAGACCGCTGCAGATCTCTGACTGGGGTGTAAATTCATGGCTTTAAGAGTGCGTTTTGAGTCAACATGGAACTCAACAACAAGTTTCTTTTCAATATCCACTCTTTAATTACAGTCCCAGCTTTGCTCTGTCTCATCATCTTGGGGAACAGAGGTGCAGGATCCCTTCACCATCAGCAGCCATTCCTGGAAATGAATCACTGCCTCCGAGATCATTTCCTGGATGCTTTCCACAGAATGCCTGGTATGACAAAGAGATGTCTTTTCCTTTTTTGCCCTGGAGCTGTTACAATCATAGTAGCTGCTGGATTCATAACACCAGGGGCAGAAAGCCTGGCAGCACCCTGCCCAAGGCACCCCCTCTCCTCCTCTGCAAAAGGGGGAACCTTTTGTGTAGCCTGTAGCCTTTTCTTGAGGCATATGGCCTAGACCCAACAAGATTGTTAAGCTCCCAGTTCCTATTTGTTCATAATTTTCCCTTTGAAAACTAGTCCTTGGCTAGTGCGGTTTTCTCAAAACCCACAATCCTTTGTTATACCAAGTTTTTGTTTGCTCCAGCTTGAAGCCCAGCCTTCCCGTGGGGAGAAAATGCCACACATAGGGGACCGGCTGTTGAGAGGTAATATAGTTGGGAATTTTTACCTCAGAGTCATGTTTTATTGTAGATCACTTTCTCCCTTTGTAATACCCCTCTGGGCCTCCTAATAAACCCCTCTCTCCACTTGTTTATGGACTCTCATTCTGTTTCAGAAATCTGGTAAATGCAGAAGCCTTTAGACAGAAAATGTAGACTAAAAGCTGTTCTAAACCAATGTTTCTTCCCTTTTCTTTGTAAGCCCAGTGCACATTAAATGAAACTTATATGCTTCTTGAAGCTGCCTGTGTTATTATTGGAACTGATGCACATTCACTCCAACCAATCTATTTTTATTTGAACCACTTACACTGTATGAAACCAAGCATAATAACTACAGTCAATATAGATATATTTGTTTTTATTTAAACTCCTAAGTGTGCTAAAAGCAATAAATGCTTTCCCCCCCTGAAAACCAATATATACGTATAATAGGCAGGAAATGTATGTATCGGTCAGAGCAGGAGTGACCGGTGGCCCAGGAATCCACTGCGCTGTCACCCACGCAGGTGGCTGCGAGGGGCTGGGGGCTGCTGAGGCCCGAGGGGAGCGGGTCTGCGGGGGCTGGCAGCTGCCCCCAAGGACGCCTGGCTCGGCGGGAAGGGACCGGGCTGGGTGGCCGGTCCCCAAGGGCTCAGGTGAGGGACCCGAGGTGGCGCCACCTCCTCCCCGCGGCCTGCAGGCCTCCGCCCGCGGCTGGGCCTGGAAGAGCAGGCCGCTCCCCAGGGGGTGGTAGTGGCGCAGGGCGCCCCCTGTGGGTGGAGGCCGGCGCTGCCCCCTACCGCTCCCGGCTCTGAGGCAGCCTCAGGGCAGGACGGGGCAGGGCCCTGAGGGGAGGCGCGGGCGGCTCTGGGCCAGGCAGAGGGGACTCTGTGGCCCCTCTGTGAAAGCATATTTTAGAAAGGGCGGTGAGAGTCCTGCTGAGCGAAGAAGGGGGGCAAAGCAGGAGGGGAGAGGAGGCTGGAGACAAAAACCGCGCTAGAGCAGGCGGGGAGAGGAAAGCCGCATCCGAGGCAGCCAGCCGGGCTGGGGCTGGGAGGTACGGCTCTGAAGGGGCTGCTGCTGCTGTTGGGGAAGGCACAAGGCACTGACCCCACTTTCCTGCACTGGCCCTGGGCCCAGGGGCAGTCCCTGTCAGAGGGACAGAGTATAATGTGCGGGCAGGGGATTTGGGAGCAGAAAGTAGGGAAGAAAGGTTTGGCAGAAGAAAGGAGTGTCTTCCCTGTGTGCCTGTTCGTTTCTTTCACTACCAGAATCAATAATTAGAGCGTTGTTCATTGTCAGTAAATTACATTGGTTGAAATCCCGCCCCCCTCCCCAATCAGTAAACTGTTTTTGCCCACAACACCAAAATGGCTCTACAGCAGATAGAAATCACACACTTTGAGGGTGGGGTTTTACCATCAGACATGGGAAATGGGTAGTTAACAGGCATCTTCCTTCTGCTCTGATGGGATCTGCTCTTTTGCTTTTGTTTGTCAGGCAGCTTGTCACTTTTCATCATCAAGACATTAATACATAGGAGAAAGAGAACTTCAAGAACGATCAAAATGGCTTATGAAGGTTGGAGGGACTACTTAAGGTAAAATCCAAACTGGTCTGTGTCTATCCTGGTTCCTTTTGAAATGCAAGATCACATCTTCTAGCCTGACCACACACCTCATCTATTACTACTTGTGCAAAGTAAAAGCAACTGCTTTTTGTATCCTTCCTCCACAACTGTATAATATGTCAAAGCTAGGAAATTATATGATCTGATGAGTAACCATGGCTGGGTCTTCTGTGTTCTGCAGCTCCTCCTAGAGCTCAAAGACCATCACCTGTGTTCTCCTACACTCACATGTGTCTTTTCTATTAGAGTAGTCCCCTCTTCTTGTAACAGCTTTGTTATGCTTACTCTTATACAAAAAAGATTCAAAATCTCCAGTTTAGTTATTCTGTTCCCATGCCTCTAGGCAGCATTGATGCTCATTACCAGGCCCTCATTAAACACATTGAATTGTGAATGGCATGTTTCCAGTTGTGTGGCCTTTGTTGGGCTTTTAAATAGCTGTTGTAGCAAGAAAGCTTTTGGGGCATTTCAGTTGGTCAACAGCTGTAGTGTGTCTATATCCTGAATGCCACATGTTGCTGGTTTGTTACGTGACTTCTGTATTGCCTGGAGCTGCTTTCCTTATGTCCAGTGGCCCAGTCCAGGCAGGTGTGTGTGGATGGTTCACACTAGTTGGTGTGTGGCATCAAGTGATGCACCACCAATTTCCACTCAGTGCAGTTTCTAGCTTTTTAACATGTACCAATCTTTCTGAGACAGATGTGCATACTCAGCTGGTGGAAGAAAGAAAGCAAATTCAGTTTTGCTGGGTGAGCCTGCAGATAGAATTTATGAGCTATATTACTGTAAGCACTAAATTTACACTTTGCCTGCTTCACACATGCTTTAGAAAACAATATGCAGTGGACTGTCACTCCTGTCAGTCTGGGTTCCTGGTGTGAGTGGCTTGTGCCACATTCTGGCTTACAGAAAATTGTTTATTAGCTTTAAAAAGTGAAAGAGACTCACATGCATGCCAGACAGGTTGATGCATAATTAGTATATGGTAGTAGTCAAAGACCTAGAGAGCATCAATATTAACGCGGGTTTGGTTTGGATAAAGTCTTTTGTTCAGACTTTAGGTACTGTTCAGATAGCAGTAGCTGTCCTGGCCAGGTACTTAATCTTTGAACCTTTATATAGCTATTAAGTAGCATAAGTACAAGTATACTTTCTTGTGGCGGGCTGTTTTATTCTCTGTCATTAACCACCTCCTTTTGTGTAGTTTGAGGCAAAATTGTTTTGTACTGGGGCTGATACCATCATATATGGGCGCATGGAGTGTGGAATATAAATACGCCTATAAATACTTAAAAATATAAATGCCTATAAATACTTAAAGGGTGGCTGTCAAGAGGATGGGGCCAGTCTTTTTTCAGTGTTGCCCAGTGACAGGACAAGAGGTAATGGGCACAAACGTGAATGTAAGAAGTTCCATCTAAACATGAGGAGGAACTTCTTTACTTTGAGGGTGGCAGAACACTGGAATAGGCTGCCCAGAGAGATTGTGGAGTCTCCGTCTCTGGAGACATTCAAAACCCGCCTGGACATGTTCCTGTGCAACCTGCTCTGGGTGGACCTGCTTTGGCAGGGGGGTTGGACGAGATGATCTCCAGAGGTCCCTTCCAACCCCACGTGATTCTGTGATATGCCACCACTCTTAGTAGCCACCTGTGTATCTGACTTACCATCATGGTGCTAAGCAAACCAGAGACACTGTTCTCTTCCTTTTCCCTGAAAAGTTGAATTTCTGGTCTGTCACCCACCTTAGCACAGAGTGAGACTGTATGTTTAACCTAGTGGCTCCAGTGAGGGTTTCTGTCCTTACTTTATCCCCACAAGAAATGTGGGTGCCATATACCAAGGAAAGCCTTGGCCCAACTGTTATGGTAGACTCCATCAGCACGAATGACTAGTTCAGGAGTCAGCTGATCGAGTGGTTTCTCATCCCGTTTCCAGTGTGTCAAAACTCTCACAAACTGTAGTGCACTATGGTAACTTCCTTGTCCATGTTAGCAAAGGTCAAGGGTTCCATTGCCATGAAGAAATCCAGGTGGTCTTCCCCACACTGCTCTTGGTCTACAGAGGAGGTTTCAAGTAGCAGTGGTCATCCCACTGCCCTCTTTCATCCTGGAATCATAATGCCTCCCCTACCTCTGCTGTTTGCTGCTGGCATGTGTGTGTCTGTGAGGGCTCTCTGCTGTCTGGGGTGCTGGGCATAGAGCCTCCAAAAGCACTGCTGGCCTGTGCTGCTTGGTCTGGGACAGAGAAGAGCTTTGTGGAGAGTGTGGCTCCAGTTTGACAGCAGGGCACTGCAGCCCAGCTCATAAGCCCTCCCATATGAGCTGGTGTGCTTGGTGCCAGTGTGGAAATGGAGTTTTTTCTGGTTGTTGAAGGTGCTGTGGTGTAGGGATGCTTTAGTCTCTGCCTCAGGTGTCTTGGCTTTACAATGAACTAGATAATAAAATAACTGGTTAATATAGATGGATAATATGACAATAACAACAACCAACAGGGGATGTTTGGAGGCTAAATTCATGTCTGGAAAATGTGCAGTAAGGACCTAAAGATGGAAGAGCAATATTGCTATTATTGATATTGCAGTAACATCTCAGAGGTCTCATTTTGGGACCCGAGTGCCACTCTGCTAAACTCTCTCTATGCACATAAGACCCCAAGCACCTTTCAAAAGAACAAAATGACAGTTCCCAACATGTGGCTATTAACCAGAAAATGAGGGAGGGAACAAGGCAAAAGCAAGATGGTAAAATTTAACATAATAATCTGCAGTCGTGACACACCTACTCCCTTGCCATTGCCATGTGTTAAAATCCAGCAGCGGTTCATAATATTACTGAGTAACTAGCTCCCTCTTGCAGACCAGATACTCTTCTCCCCTTCTGCCTCTCCTGAAAAGAAAGAGTTATACCCAGCACGCCACTAGACCTGTGCCGAACCCTCAGAAAGATCAGGAGGAACTCAAGACCATTAGTGTTGGTATGCAGAGCTGATTGATCCAGGAGCATCTATTCAGGCAGGCTTCAGACCCCAGTACCTCCCAGTTAATCCATTTAGTATTGTGTTTGCATGTTTGCTGAGGTATTCAAAGGGGCTTTATGAAAAGAAGGATTTCTCCGTAATGAACGGAAACAAACAAGATAAAAAGGCAGAGATAAGCAAACAGACAGGATTTCAATCCTAACCTCCATTTAAACTGAGTGGCTGTCAATACTAATAACATAAAGGCAGCAGTGAAGTGTGGCTGACACACGCCAGGTAGAGAATGCTCAGAGACATCTGAAAATCCCATCAGAAATTGCAATGGCAAACATAATCAGCATGTCTGGAATTGTCTTAATTCATTGGGTTTTTATTGTCTTGAGAAACTGGCAGGGATCCTCTGCACATAGCTGGTGCAGGCACAACTGTGCCCTTTGTCAGTTCTCTTACCCCCTTTTTGGTACTCTATAAAGGAAGGTAGGGGGTGATGCTAACGCACAGTGTTCGTGCCCGTGACTATAGGTGTGAGCCACTTTCTCAGTGCATTCAGGATTCTGGACATGTTGAAATCAGAGACTCTACATGTCGGTCCCGCGTGCTAGAAGAATTCAGTATTGATCTGACTAAACGTGATGTGATGCAGGTCAGGGGAGAGGGGCTTTATCAGGGCGGTGTGGAGGCCTGTGGCTGGACTGGCTGGTGGCAATGTAGGCTGGACTGGCTGGTGGCAATGTGGCTGTATAGGGAGATGCAGCAGAGAGGCAAGTGATGCTGTTAGTCACAACCGAGGGTGGCTGAACTTCTTGTGGGTTAGCTGTGCCTATGTAAGACCATCCCCAAATCTAGATGCAGCACAGTGAGGAGCAGAAAATCAACAGGTGGTGGGGGGGAGATATGAAAAATCAGTTACAAAGAAAATGCAGAAGCCCAAACTGTAGCTTAATATATCCACAAGTGCACGTTTAGCAGGCAGTGGCTGATGACAACATAGGGATTTGGGGGCTCTGCATTAAATTTCCAAAGCCATTTGCACAGTAGATTAGTGCGTGACCCAGGAAATCAATAGACAAAAAGTGTGTTTTACGCTGAAGCTGGCTAAAAGGTACAAAATCACAGTAAATGGATGCAGAATGACTAGTGACCACCTGTGGCTGACACCGAAAACTGATTGTTTCACACAGTTTGAGCTACACTCGCATGTCTGTACAGATACATCTGGTGGAATTGCAGGAGACCTACAGCGCACTCAGCTACATATTTCTGATGGGGCTTTGGCAATGGAGGGGGAGCCACTGCTGGAATCTCTGGAAGGATTTGAAGTAGTGGGATGTGTGGTGGGAGTACCTTGTGAGCTCAGGGTGCAGGGCAGGCTGCTTCCAGTGTCAGTCAGGGTGCTGGCCTTATACAGTGAGGGTCAGCACCACAAAAGGTCAGCTGTAAGGAAACATAATTTGATTTAATGAATTCATCCACAGAACTACAGGGTCAATACAACTCCTAAAATACTAACACTACGGGGAAATCTGTTAACAGTGACTAAAATAAAAGCCAAGCTGGGAGCAAATCACAGAGCAGTGGTTACTGGCCACTAAGCCATGAGCACAGTATACATTACTCAAGTGAATGGGCATTGCTAACCCAGAGCTTGCTGACTAGCTCTGGAGAACATCTGCTGCCTCCAGTAAGGTTTACTAGCTCAGTGGCAGCGTTGACACTGCTGACACCACTCCAGAGCTGGTAAAGAAAAGAGGGAGGGCAACACCAAGGCAGATAGAGAAGCAAGGTGAGTGAATGGCATAGGTTGGAGGGGAAGGGAAGAGGGAAGACAGCGGTGACAATAGCTGAAGTAGGATAAAAGGGCTGAGGAGGTCAACCACACAGATGTAGAGCATTACTTGATTTCTAAATGAGGCTCAGCTGCAAAAAATGCTGTCCTTGCACAAACAGGGGTTACTGTTGCAACCTGGATTCACAGGCAAGGAGGACTGGTGAGAGCAGGGGGCAAAATCAGATTTGCTATGAAATGCTTGGGTAGAACTGAGGACTAGCCCTGGGTGAGCAAGGCCAGACAGAGAGATGCTGGAATAAGGCAAATAAAAGAAAATGGGATTCTGGCAAGAGACTACAGACCATCTTTCCAGGTAATTTCTAGAGCTGGATGATCCATGGCCACACTGGTATTGCAATATCAAATGAACTGCTGATCTTATTTCCCTGAGGAATGGCCAGAGCTGGAATAACCCAGCAGCCCTGTGCTGGTGGGTTTGTTTTCATTTCAAACAATAATGATAATATTTCCCTCCTCCTGCTGCCCTTTTTTCTCAAGTGTTTAGAGTTGGTATTTCTGCTATAACTAGGTCAGGGAACCTAAGTAGGTCAACGGTGACTCTCTAAACGTGGCAGATCTAGAAGCAAAGCTAGGGAGGGAAGACCTGACTGTGTGTAAACAAAAGGCAGCAAACTGGGCCTAGTGGGAGGGACAACCCCAGGGTGAAGTGGGGAGAGCCTGACAAGCACCTGCATGGGAACTGAGGAGAGAAAGTGAGGTGTGGGGCTGGGAGAGCAAGAGCATTGGGGAATGGAGTACAGCTGAAGAGAGGAGGAAGGCAGGGAATGGGATTACAGCTGTGGGCATGAGGAGATCCGAGAAAGATGTTAGGGCTAAAGGGTTAGAAAGAGAGGGGTTAAGGCTGAGGAGTGGGAGAGCAAAGAGATGCATAGGTGAGAGCAGTTGGGAATGGGCTTGCATGGGGGCCAGAGGGTGACAAAAGGTGGGAAAAAGGCTGAGATGGTGAAGTGCATCTGAGAGAGAAAGAGCGTGATGGGGAGAGCAGGGACAATGTTTAAGTAGAGGATGAAAAGTGGGAGATCAGGGAGAGAGGGAGTTGGTATTTGTGTAGCAAGAAGCTGCCAATCCCAGCAAAGACAATGGGGTAGCCATCATTGTGTGCCTTCTCTCCTGTCTAGGAAACGTGAGCATGTTGAAGGCAAGATTACAAAAGAAAAGGGGGCTGTGACTCTGCTTGGGCTTCTCAGTTGTACCTAATTTTGCAGGGGGATTCCTCACTTTGGTTTCAAAGCTCTGACTCCCACCCAAAGTTTGGTGTTCTTTTGCTGGAGTCATCAAAGTGTTTCCCTCGAATGTGAAGAAAAATGAAGCTGCAGCAACAGGAAGGGCTATTTACACCAAGGGGAGGACCCCCCAGGATTTGAAAGTTAATCACTTTTATGTGCCTAATTTTTGGGTCTTTGTCACACAATGCCTTGCACATTTGGGGTTGACAGGTTGAAAATGATGCATGCTCCCCATGCTGCCCCGCGGGACCCCTCAAACTAATGTTCCATGGAAATGCAGAGACTTCATTTTCCCATCTGCAGCGTCTCCCTCCTTTTATCACAGTGAAAGTGTGTTCATGGTTGCAAAATCAGTGCATCCACGCAGGGTGCATCTGCTGTGTGGGGCATTCTGGATCTGTTTAACATGCTTGGAAGCCCTTCTTTCTAAACCGAACAGGACACTGCATTGCGTCTTATCTGGTGGCCTCTCAGGCAGTGTATGCCTGCATTCAGTCTCGCTCCCACAGCTCCGCTCTTGATAATGTTTAGGTTGTCCCATTATGGTGTGCATATTGTGGCTTAGAGGAGAGTTAGAGCAGCAGCCTGGAGGGAGGGTTGTCCCATTTTATTAATACTGTCAGTTATGGCTGTAAGATCCACTGGGGTAGTGTCTGCAGTGGGGCAACTAGAGCTGTCATTTGTGGCTTGTGCACAGAGATCTGCTGCACCTGAGCCCTTACCCACAGTTCCTCACATCCCTAGTTCCCCTACCAATACTGAAAGTATTTAGTTTTCTTCTTCCATGGAGGTTATTAGTCATGACCTAGCTGCTGATCTAGTCCTACTGGATTTAGCTTTTTCTATTTGTTTTGGATAGCTGTTACATGGAGTCCTACAGAAATTTGCCTCTTAGGGCAAAAAGCAGTGGATTCAGAGGAGAAGGAAGAAAGACAAAAAGGAAATATTTGTAAGGGGGGTGCATGTGTGCATATATCTTAATGATGCCAGCCTGGTGAGCCTTTCTTCCCATTCTCCTTAGCAGAGATATTGCTGTGAAGGGGGTATGTGGCTTTGGTTCTTGCAGCAAAATCCACTGATCATCTTTGGGCCATTGGCAGTTCTTGTCTGTAAGATCTCTGAAGTTATCTGTGTGTAGGCACTGTAAACAGATGTAATCAGTTGGAGTCAGTGTGCAGTGGTTACATAGAACTGATAGGGATACAGTGCTGAACTGTTGAGATGTTAATAAAAACGACTGAGATTATCCTCATGTACCAGCATACACATCCTCCAAGAACAGGGCAAGAAGAGCTTTAGAAATAATGACTTTATGTTCTCTTTAACCAAAATCTCTATGTGAATGCAGGAGCAAGACAGGCCAGCAGCATGTGCTTTTCACTGGCAGCGAAGCAGAGTTTTGTCTATGGTGACTTTGCAATATTCAGACAAGAATAGAGGGTGAAGTTGGATGTCTCATCTGGGGATGCTCTTTAGGATGAATTAAGTCTTTCGAATGATCTTAAGTTGATTGTATTTCCAAAGCTGTAATTTGATGACACCCTCTAGTGACTGGGTTAAGAGCAGTAAGCAACAGTTTGGGTTTGGTTTTGTGTGGGTTTTTTTTGTTGTTGTTGTTTGGGGTTTTTTTGTTTGTTTGGGATTTTGTTTGTTTTTTTAAAAAAAAGTCCAGGAACATACACATTCAGTGTTTTTCAGTTATTTCAGAGCAATAAATGCATTGTTTCAGGGTGAAAATTTTCCTCAATGTTTAATTTACTAGGAAAATTGAACTACGGTTGTTAAAACCCCCTTTGGGCTATAATTTATAGCCATTTGATCTTTTTCTTTACTCCAGATACTTCTCCTGACCATGAATGCTTATATTGCTTTTAAAAAAAAAAGCACAACAAATACCCACTTATTTTGATTGTGGAGTGTGTCTGGAACAAAAATATTATAGTTAGACTTTTTTCCAAATGTTTTGTCTGATGCAACACTATAAAATTATGTGGAAACTGGGATGTTCCAGCTGTTCAGGTGAAGCTGGGAATTCATGCCACAGCTTTGTGAATTGAGTTTTTTTGAATACAAACACAAATTTTGTGAAATCAGAAGAAATTGCCAGAACTGTAGTGATAGCATTTGATTTATTATTATTAGCCCAACTATTATTGTTATTGTCAGAGCTAAGCTTTACCCATCAGCTTTCTTCTGTGCACACATGAAGAAGAAGGGCCGCTCTGGAACTTCACAGTAGAGCTCAGGCAGCAGCAATATGATGTAGCTACATGCATTAGACATGAGGAAGGGTCAATGCTGAGATGAGGCAGACACCTGGGATTAATGATGGGCAGTGCCACTAAAATCCATGATGGTATCGATACCTCTCAAAAAGCAGCTCCAACAATCAAGGAATTTTAGAATACTGTTGTGTTTTGTCTGGTTGTTCTGAAAGCAAAGATGGGGCTGGGACCCAGCTGCTGCAGGTCTCTCCCTGGATGAGCTTCTTCCTTCCTCTCCCAGCTCTCCATTTCTTTTACCTGCTCCCCTCTTGGTGCCTTGGCTGCTCAGTCCTGTGCTGCTGCCTGGCCATCTTCCTGACAGCCTATTGCTTTCCTAAGGAGACTTTATGCGTTACAGTGCCCTCACATTTCCCCTCCAGTTCCCCTCTCATATTCAGTGGGAATATGTGTTCTGTCGCTTCTAGCTTCAAATGGCACAAGAAGGAGGATCCACCTGACTACTAGCTAAGATAATTGTTTCCTTTTGAAAGCCTGAGGGTAGAAAGCTTTTTAGGGAGAGATATGAAGAAACATGTTACGTGCATGGAAGGGGATAAATCTGATCATAGGGATCAGCAGGAAGTATCTGCAAATGAAAGAAGGAAGGTTAAGAGGGTGCTTAGCAGGAGTTTGCATAGCAAGCAAGAAGACAAGAAGGTGCAGATACGTAGTTATTAAACTGTAACCTTGACACAATCTGTAGCACTACTAAAAACTTTAGTCTGCTAACAAACCTTTTGTTAAATTGGAAAGATAACTCCATGGCTGCATTTTGTGACTTCCACACATTAAACATGATGTTGATGTTAGATCTTCTCCTGGACTAGTAGTATGTCCAATAGAAGAAGCCTACAAGGGCATCTTTGCCTTATACAAGATGTTAAAAGGGCATTTCATAGCTCTTCAGGTAGATTTTCTGTTGCTTTCCTGTTTCCTTGATCTCTGATATTTACCCGATTCTTTGAAATTTATCCAATTCTTCCTACAGATAAACTGCACACAAGAAGTTCAGTTCATCTCCTGTAACACACAAATTCCTACAGAGTGCCTTATGATATGCTGGGAGTCTGATCTTCACTGTGCCAGCAGGGCAGAAAGATTTTGTGTTCTGGGCCTTGACCTGCAGCTCTGGAGATCTGCATTTAATTTTCAGCTCTGCCACATACTTCCCAAGTGACCTTGTGCAAGTCATTTATTCTCTCAGCATTTAATTATCACCCTTTTGCAGATGAGAAGTTGACACTTCTCTGCCTTCCAGAGAGTAATGTGAGGATAAATTCATCAACCTTCATGTTCTGCTGTGAACAATGGGAGTTCACTGAGGCAAAGTCCAGCAGGGGAGATGAGGCAACATAGGGAACAAAGCAAAGATGAAGCCCATTTTAGCTACTTTGAGAGCTATCCTGCATAAACAGAGTGTATTATGTCTTGCAGGGTTTTACATCAATCCTCTAAGTGTACGGTGCTGTGACTTTATTATCCTATCCTTCTGTATAGTACAGTGTCAAAACTTGGGGGGGATGGGAGATCACGAGGTTCCTTGTTCTCTTTTAGTAAGGAGTCATCAGATGGCTCATTCGCTTATGTCACTCTTTATGTAGTTCCTGTCTTTTCATTTCTATAGCTGGTCTGAGTCAAGCGTGGGAAATGGTCATTTACTGAGATTGTGGAATGTGGTTTGTATTGCAAATAGGAAAAAAAGGTGTTAAGCAGCAAAATACTCTCTTGGAAAGAGAATGTTCCATGTGTGTCTGTGATGCCATTGTGCTTTATTGTCCTAGAACATCTGAGCATTTCTGCTCTCTGTGCCAAAGGACTTCATCTGTGAGGGCATCTCTAGCATTTCCTGGGGAGATGGCTTTCATTTTCACAGGTGACAGTGATGGGTCTGGATTGCATGAACAAGCATCTTGACCTGGGGGTGAAGCTATTAATAAGTAGGTGCAATTCGGAGAAGTAGGGCTTCCTGCTGAGGTGTTGGAGTCAGCTGCCTATGTATCTCCTGAATCACTGTAGGTAGTCACTAGCAGTATGCATCTTCCAGTCACTAAGTGAGCCCCACAGTGACTTAACAGTCCAGATAGTCTCTCTTGATCGGTTTCAGTTGAAGACTTCCAAGAGCCACTGAGAACTAGCTGCCCCTTCTTCCTTTGTAGCTGTTCCTGCAAGTAAGAAATTCAAGCAAGTTGATTGGTCTTTTGCAGCTGTTTTGCAGGGTGGATTTCAAGTACCTTGCTCATCTTGCTCCTTCAAGAGCAGGTGAGCATCATTCTGTGTAGCTAGTGCATGAGCTCAAGTGTGAAATCATTGGGAATGCGAAGTTACATATGGCAGTGGGCTTTTTTTCTGATATAAAGGCAATTACTTGCCCCCAGGATAGCAAAATACCATCAGACAGACCTGGACTAATTTTTGTTTTATTGCCCACAACTTTTATTAAAGCTAAATGGAGTTTCACCATTTT
>KZ506448.1:153591-164787 GCA_002844005.1 Limosa lapponica baueri
GGAAGGGGGGGACAGAGGTGGGGAATGCAGGAATATTTGATGGGGCTAAGGCCAACCTTCTCAAGGCACTCTGTACACCTGATATTGCATTGAAGTCCTGGAATCAAAATCTGCTGGCTTGTCTGGTCAGCTCATGCAGCACTTTGAAAGAGGGTGCGATACAATATGATTTCAGGTACATGCATCTAAAATACCTGCTACATATCACAGAATCAAACATTAAGGGCTAAATACAAGGAAACTAATCGATCCTTGATGTAATTTCATATGTCAATAGTCAAATATGTATTGAGGGTGTATCTAATAACAGTGGACCAAAAGGCATAATTTTGTTGAGCTGGGTCTTAAAGATTTAGCTCAATATAATTAGTCTTTTTAAATGTGTCCCTTGTTTTCCTGTTGGTTGGTGCGACCTAGTTAATGAGTTGCTGGCAGCTCTGTTTGGAACTGTCTTGGGTCGTAGAGTGACATGGTACCTGGGATGTTACAGTGCTTTTTTGGCAGTGGATTGTAATTTCATTGAAAAAATGTATTTTATGAGGCTAGAGTGAGCTACTGTTTGTTACAAAGACTACAGTGTATCAGGTAGAAGCACAGAGTGAAAAGGGAGTAACAAATTGATAGGCTTTTGATAAGACAGTAACTCTTCTAAGAAGTTTGCCTGAACGCAGCAGTTGTTCCTTCCATGCTCTCCTTGTTGCCCATGTGTAACACGAGGCAGGAAGTCGATCTGCTCTCTTGGCGCAACAAAGATCATATACCTATTAAACTGGAAAATGCTCTGAATTCAATAAGAAGAAATTTATTAATGACAAATGAAAAGTACTGCACTTGAGAAGGTGAAATCAAATGCCCACATGTAAAATGGGGGATCACAAGCCAGGCAACAGAACTGCAGAAAGGGATCTGGGAGGCACTACAGTGAGTCAGAGACTGAATGTGAGTCAACAGTGTGGTGACATTGCAAAAAAGCAAATCTCATTTTAGGGTATATTTAACAGGAATGTCACGTGTAGCACACAGGCAGTAGTTTTTCTACTCTAGCAGCCGCTGGTGAAGCCACAGCAGAGCACTGGGTCCAGTGTGAGCAGCAAAACCAGAAATGGTGAAAGGAGAGGAGGAAAGGGCGGCCAGAGTGGTGAGCGCCACCTGTGAGGAGAGGCTCCAAGAGCTGGGTTGGTTTAGTCTAGAGAGAAGATTGAGGAGGCACATAAAAAGTCTTCCAATATTTAAAAGCTTGTTTTAAGACGGCAATGATTAATTGTTCTCTGTGTCCACTGAGGATAGGACAAGAAGTAATCAGCTTAATTTGTAGCAAGGAAGATGTGGAGATAGGTGCAAGGGAAAGCTTTATGAGTTTTTGGATAGTTAAGCATGAAAACAGCTTCCTGAGAGAGGTTGTAGTGCCCTCATCACAGGAAGTTTTAAGAGCAGGTGAGACAGAGAGACACTGAATTTTGCCTTGGTTGTTTTATTATAGTTTTGTCTGGTTCAGAAGAGGAATGGGCTGCCTGAACTCCTGATGGCTGCTCCCAACACCTCTTGCACTCCCTGAAAGGCAGACTTCACTTACTGGCTGTTGTGATGGGAGCATGGGAAGGCAGGGCCAGGGCAAAACACTCCCTCTGCAAATGCCCCTGCTGCACCTTCCATGCCCCTGGCATGGTCCAGTTTTACATTGCATGTCCCAAAAAGGCCTGAGGGAGCTTGTGCGTTCGGCAGTGTCACGTTAGCATCCAGCACTGTAAACCTTTCTATTTCTGCAGATAATAAACAAGCAGAGGGCTGACCCAGCTTTCTGTATGCTCGTAGCTAGGAAATAGGAGTTATTTGAGACTCTTATCCTGGTTACTGATTAATTTACACTGGGAAGATTTGGAGATGGAAAAGAAGACTTATACTTCTGCTTTCACCTGTTAAAAACCACTGCAGGTTTGTATGGTGTGTCACAGTTACTACAAGATGATTTTTCTGTGATCTTCCATCAAATGTAGTGGACAAGGGCAAAGGATTTTCCTCTCTGCAACATCTTTTCTTCTAGTTGTCTAAAGCAGAGTAGTGTGGATTAGGCATTGCAAGGAGGTGTGTTAGCACCCTGTGGATTTAAAAAAAGGGAAGCCTAATGCCTGATTCAATAAAGACAGATCCTTCAGTAGTTGTGAAAGGGGCTCATGGCACTTCCAGAGAGGAGGATGTTACTCACAGATTAGGGCTCTTCTTCCCTGAGGGTTCAGCAAAACCTTTCAGTGGCTACAAGAAAGTAATTCAAGTCATACTATGTGATGTGTTACTTCTGTCTTTTCCTGAATCTTAGATTTACATGAACGGCCTGTCTGGAGCCAGTTGGGCCTAAAAGTGAATTCCTGAGCGTCTCCAGTGAAGACAGCCGGTTCCCCTAACAAACCTTCTCAAAGAAGGAATTTTCTTCCTTTTGATTTAACAAAACATCCAGGAATCTATGCTTGTTGAACTTGGACAACGTTGGGCTTGGCTACTATGCGTGTGCACAGTTTCTAATATAACCATTTCTGCCTTCTTACATAAACTTGTAACTACGGGCTCTTACCATTCTTCAGAGTGAGTGGAGGATGAAGATATTATCCTCTACTTCTTGGCACTAGAAGTGAGTCAGGGTTGACACACAAAAGTAGGAGGCAACAGTTTGTGTGTAGGAAGCTTGTTCTGTCCAAGGAAAATCTAAGGGTTATATGCAGGGTTAGTCCTGCTGCACTGCAAGGCTGGTATCTTCTTCTGGAGCTGAGTTCACACACACTCACCATTTGGAGCATATGGAGACCTCCGCAGATTCAGGCCTCAAAGGATGACTGGTGAAGTGGTCGAAGGTAGGTTGGGATGTAATTATTTGTTTATGAGGCCCCATATTGCACCAAGTAATAATTGCTTACGAACACTGCTGTGAAATCAGGAGGGAAACATTCCAACCCAAGGAGATAGTAAGATAGAACCTAATTATTGTTGTTATTATTATCCCTGCCTATTGTGGTAGCACCTACACAATCCTGGTTCAAACACAGAGCAAAAAAACGTTCCCTGCCCCAAAGAGCTCGCAAGTTAAGGATGAGACAGGAGACAACAGATGGACACAGATAACTGGGGGAGTACAGAAAAACAAAGATTGGTCAGCAGGATGGGTGGTATGATCGCATGTTGACAGCTTAGCTGTTGTCAGGTTTTCTGTAGGCATGTGGCAAAGGATTACAACAATAATTCAAGCTGCGGCCTTTGCTTCGGTGTTTTTGTGTGTGCATCTTCCATCTGTTTTATTTAAACAACTTAATTCTCACTTGATGAGGTTTTTCTGTCCCCAAACTTCTCATTATTCATCTGATGTAGGGAGGGAGACACAGTGGTCCAGCAATGAAGTGTCCACTGCAGTTTTTAAGGGAAACTGCAGGTTTTTATTATGGAAGGAATGAGACAGTAAGCACAGATTTTTGATGCTGTTTGTTTAAAAGTATGCTGGGAGAAGACTGACAGATGTCAGCAGGATGAACATTCAAAGTAACTGGCATAAGGCAAGGGGTTTGTTGTTTGAAGTTTTATCTTGCCAAGGTGATGCAAAAACTGTCTAATGCCATTCATAGGCAACGATTTTGTGCATCTGGGTTATGTTGTTGGTGCTCTATATTGGTGAGTGCAACAGTGCCTGAAAGTGTGGAGGGCTCTGATTCAGTTGCACAGTAAGCAGTTGTTCCAGATGCGTGGCTGTACCACGCTGCTGGGGAACTTGGGCATGCTTGGCCTTATAGGGGCTCTGCCTATGCCAGTGGCTGCATTCAGCATGTCTTGTTTTGGGTGTTACCTTGAGAGGGCCAAAAAATGCAGGATAGACATCAGGTAGTTTTAGGGTGTCCTTCTTTCTGAATTTGAATTGTATCAAGTAACTTTGTGTGGTGATGTGATGTCCTCTTTCTTTTACTGTGTGGTTTGTTATCATCACAGTGTGCCAGCATCACAGTATGCCACATCGTAGTGCTTAGCCATAAGGTTTAGTGGTGGTTTTTGTCAGTGTTAGGTTGATGGTTGGACATGACGATCTTAAAGGTTCCTTCCAACCTAGACAATTCTATGATTCTATAGTCAGGCATGTTACAAATGTCCCTCCTATTAACCCTTATGTTGCCAACACTCGTCTCCCACTTTGGCCTGCTATGCCATTTATCGTTCAGCAGCCCAGAAATGATCGTGGGACATCAGATACAGCTGCATCTTTTACACCATGTGTGTAGTAGTGAGTAGTTAAAATGGTCTAAAACTTAAAGCTTGAACTGTCCAATAAAGTCATCTTTCAGTTATTCTGGGTGAAGTCGTTGCCAGGAACCCTTCAATACAGACAAACTGCAGAATTATGGGACCATTAGTGCTAGAACGCATTTTTGGGTAAAGTGTTTATGGAAAAGGGAGTTGACTGTTGTGGGGTTTAGTCCTGGCTCTACTACAGAATTCTGTGTACCTTTGGAAACAAGAAATTAAAAGCACTGTGGTTTTTGGCTTATGATGTCTCCATGCTTCAGTTTGTCCTTTATGCTCACTTAATGGATGGTGAGGTTTCATAGCTGCTTGTAGGGTTTTTAGGTTTGGAGCTGAAGATCATGGAGAATGAGGACCAAATATTCAGCTCCTCTTGAGCTGAATATATTCAGTTCTCTCAGCTTCTTTGCGTACCATTCTCTAGCCCCTAACCATCAGGATGGTTCTTGCAGTGGTAAAGGCTAGTCATATACTGAACTGTGTTGGCAAAAGCATACGCAGCAGGTCAAGGGATGGGATTATTTCCCCACACTCACGTCTGCTTACTATGCCCAGTGCTGGTGTCCCCAGTACAAGAAAGATGTTGACAAAATGCGTCAAGTCCAGCAAAGAACCCCTGAGGATCATCGTTAGTAACTGACTGCCATTGGGTTGTTGTACTACTGACCACTAGCCTCTGAGTGCAGTGGTCCAGACAGTTTTCCATGTGCTTTGCAGTACAACCATCTGGTTCCAGCTGTCTATAAATCATGGAATCATAGAATACCTTGAATTGGAAGAGACCCATAAGGATCTTTGAGTCCGACTCCCTCCTCTTCACAGGACTGCATAAACTAAACCATATGACTAAGAGCATCATCCAGATGCTTCTTTAACTCTGACAGGCTTAGTGTCCTGACCACTTCCCTGGGGAGCCTGTTCCAGTGACTGACCACCCCCTCGGTGAAGAACCTTTTCCTGATGTTCAATCTGAACTTCTCCTGATGCAGCTACATATCATTGTTTACAATTATACTAATGGAGACTCTTTCTAAAGCTGTGCTCTCCTTTTCTTCATTGGGTTTGTCATCTCATCACAGAAGGCAATCTGGCTGATTTTTTTTTTTTTGCTGGGTAAATTCATGCTGGCTGTTCCAAATTACCTTCTGGTCACTCGTGTGCCCTGAAATGGGTTCTGGGAGGATTTGCTGCATACCCTTTCTCAGGACTGATGTTAGGCTGACAAGTCTATAATTCCATGAATCTTCCTCCTTGCCCTTTTTGAAGACAGGTGCAACATTTTCCAGTCATCAGGAGGCTCCTGCAGTCACTGTGACCTTGCCAACATGACTGAGAGTGACCTCACAGTGACATCAGCCATTGTTGCATCCCTCAGTGCTGTTGGGGCATCTTGTCTGGTGCCAGGGACTTGAGTATGCCCAATTTGCTTAAATGGTCCCTAACTCAGTCTTCCTCTGCTGTGAGTAGTTTTTCAGTCCTCTGAATCCTTCCTCTGGGCACGTAGAACAGGAAGGCTGAGAACAGTCTTTGCCAGTGAAGACCAAGGCAAAAAAGACATTGAGGACTTAAGTCCTCTTGTTTTCCCACTAGTCCCACGCCCCATTCAGCTTTGGGCCCACAGTTTCCTTAGTCATCCTCTTGCTACCAGTATGCATTTAGAAAGCTCTTCTTGCTGCCTATCACATTTTGTGAATTTTCATGCAATTTCAAGCTTTTCTAGTTTTCATCCTGACATGCTGAGGCAGAGTTTCAGTATTCCTCCTGGGGAGCACACCCCAACTTTCACCTTCCGTTCGCTTCCTTTTGTGCTTGAGCTCTGTCAGGAGTTTCCCAGTCAGCTGCCTGCTTCTTTCCACACCCGCTTGGCTTCCCACACATTGAATCGGACTGTTCTTGTGCTTTGAGGAGTTTGTTCTTTAAGATCAACTAGGTCTCCTGGGCCCCTTTGCTAGATTATCCCATGTAAGTGCTCAGTGAATGATTTCTTAAAGCTCTCCAGTGATTCTTCTGTCACCATAATTGTGCTTGGAAAATGGTTCTGTTTGTAAACTGATTTATATGTCATTTCAGATTTGGTTGTTCTCTGTAATTTTTGTCTCTCTCCATGTTAAAAACATTATACCTCTCCTCTCTATTTCTGTGTAAGTCTTTTCTGTCTGCTTTATAGCCTGTTTTTGTCGGACTCTGTCCAGATGTTTTCATGAGCTTTATTTGAAGGGGTACTTCTGTTTATTGGTTTATTTTTTCTTTTTTTCTTTTCCACATGCCTCCCTCCTTTATACTGTCGGAGGTAAATAATCAAATGGAAAGGGCAGGAGGCACAAACTTTTTTTTTCATTCTGTCATTGAGTTATTTCATGACAAAAGCAAATAGCTATCTCTATTTCTTATCTCTAAAATGGGTCTCAAATTCAATAGAAGGAGTTCAAATTCTTTTTGTTGAAGATCATAGACAACAGACCAATTTATTTAATCACATTTAGTACACTCTTCGTCTTAGGATTGGTTTGAGATTCTATCCCAAACTGTTCTCTCAGTTAATGGTTGTCAAACTTATCAGCAGATGCTGCTAGCCTTCAAAATTCTGTGCTGTGTACCTCTATTGGGTTTGCAGTGACAAGGTTTTGGTAGCAGGGAGGCTACAGGGGTAGCTTCTGTGAGAAGCTGCTAGAAGCTTCCCATATTCTGATAGAGCCAATGCCAGCTGGCTCCAAGATGGACCTGCCACTGGCCAAGGCTGAGCCCATCAGTGACGGTGGTAACGCCTCTGGGATAACATATTTAAGAAGAGGCCAAAAAAAAGAAACCACCAGTGGGGCAACACCAGCAGAAGAGAGGAGTGAGAATATGCGAGAGCAACAACTCTGCAGACACCAAGGTCAGTGAAGAAGGAGAAGGAGGAGGTGCTCCAGGCACCGGAGCAGAGATTCCCCTGCAGCTCACAGTGAAGACCATGGTGAGGCAGGCTGTCCCCTTGCAGCCCATAGTGAAGACCATGGTGAGGCAGGCTGTCCCCTTGCAGCCCGTGGAGGTTAATGGTGGAGCAGATATCCACCTGCAACCCATGGAGGACCCCACACTAGAGCAAGCGGATACCCAAAAGAGGCTATGACCCCATGGGAAGCCTGCGCTGGAGCAGGTTCCTGGCAGGACCTGTGGACCCATGGAGAGAGGAGCCCACACTGGAGCAGGTTTCCTGTCAGGACTTGTGACCCCATGGGGGATCCACACTGGAGCAGTTCATGTAGCCCACAGTAAGGACTCATGTTGGAGAAGTTCATGGAGGAGTTTCCTGTGGGAGGGACCCCACACTGGAGCAGGGGAAGAGTGTCAGGAGTCCTCCCTTGCTGAGGAGGAAGGAGTGGCAGAAACAATGTGTGACAAACTGACCACAACCCCCATTCCCTGTCCCCCTGTGCTGCTCGGGGAGAGGAGGTAGAGAATTCGTGAGTGAAGTTGAGCCTGGGAAGAAAGGAGGGGTGGGAGGAGGGTGTTTTAAGATTTGTTTTTTATTTCTCATTACCCTACTGTGACTTCTAATTGGCAATAAATTAATTTCCCCAAGTTGAGTCTCTTTTGTCCGTGATGGTAATTGGTGAATGATCTCTCCCTGTCCTTATCTCAACCCACGAGCCTTTCATTATCTTTTCTCTCCCCTGTCCAGCTGAGGAGGGGAGTGATAGAGTGGCTTTGGGATGGCCACCTGGTGTCCAGCCATGGTCAACCCACCACAGCTCCACGTACATTTATCCTCAGACTTTTAATAACATTGCTGTTGAAAATCCACCTGAAACAATGCTGTGGACCAACTATAGATTGATTGCCAAGACCCTGATGATCACCACGTATTTAGAAACCGAACTAATCAAATAGGAAAATATTGCTTAAACCCCTTAGTTCATCTTGTCTGTGTACTGAGCTTTCCCTTGTACTCCTTTTCCTGTGCTAGGTGGTTATGGTGAATAGTGGCAGTACGTGGTGTGTACCTGTACGTCGGTCTGTAAGATCTGGTTTTATAGTAGCCTTGCAGAAAGCGAAGAGAAGACAGGCGAGGCAGCCTTTGCTTTACATCTCTGCTGAAGTCAACCACACAGTACTGATTCTGATGCTGTTGGTGCTGTGTCTAATTTCAAACGTGAGCAGACATAGGGCTTAGTAAATTGATGACCTCACTGTCTTCCCATCTTTCCTGATAACTAGATGGCTAAGAGGCTCAGGCTGTGATAAAGCTGGAAAATTCAGGCTCACCTAAATAAAACTTGCATTTTGGGTGGCTTAGTATGATTAATTTCTTCCCTGTAGTCCTTGCTTCAAATCCTGGTGAGACCATAACTGAAAAAGGCATGTGGAGGTCTTCAGTTATTCCCTGCTTGGTGTTTTTGGCAGAAATAGTCCAGGAAATTTGGTGTATGGCAGGCCTAGGAGAATCGAGAGGATTGTGAAGAAAGGTTGTGGGAGAAGAGGGGCCATGGGCTGTTTGGCACACAGGTGTCCCATACTTTCCCCAAAGCCAAGCAGGCATGTGCTTAGACACCTGCAAAGTTTGCACAGTCTGGTTGTATATCCTCCCTGAACTCCCTGCCCCAGTGCCACGGTGGCACTTAGTGGATCCTGCTTTGATAATATCTGCTGGCTTCTGCCTGTACCCAGCACAAGTGAAGCCCCTTGTAGAGTAGAGGCTCATGCCGCCTGTGACTGTGTTTTCATAAGGCTCAAACTTTTATTCTCCACCTTGTTCCTTTGAACTCTGTCCACCGCTCTGTGAATACTAACACCAGCCTATAAATTATCCAGCAGGGCTCTGGCACTTTAGCAGCCTGTGTTTTCAGTGGCGTGCATGCATAATCGATCCAGGAGACTGCCTCTGCTTTTAACTCGGGCGTTTGCGGAGACCTTAGACTTTCAGAGTTTTCAATCACAGCTGCCTGCGTGTTTGTTCACTTCTCTGCCTGTCTTCTCCTCTGCCACCCACATGCACACCTCTGCATCTGGCTGGGTAGCATGTCATGTCACGGTGTAACATGCCATAAGTTTGGGGTGATACTATAGGCATCCTTCCTATGAGATGCGGGAGCAACAGGTCACTGCAAGCAACTTGCATGTAGAGTATCATTCATCAGACTTAGAAAGGCTCCATCCTGACTCACTGCTTGGGGTGTGTGTGTCTTTGTCCCCCGGATGCCTTACTGGTCAGCCTACTGAGCAGGTGCTGCTCTCCTTTTCTTCTCTCGCTTTCTAGGTGAAACTCTTAGCATCATAAACGCTGCCCCTGTGACTCGTTGCTCTTAGTTTCTTCAAGTAGCTGGAAAGTTGCCTTAGTTGCCTGCTGACTGTGTGTAGAGTTTGAACTCTGAAGAGGTAAATGGATGCTCTGGTATTTGGCTGCTGGGGCTGACTCCTCTTGCCTTGGAAGTTCTCGGTGTCCTTACTTAGCTTTGTCCACAGCCAAAATGTCTCAGCTGAATCTTTTTCTCTTACGTTTCTAAGGATAAGTTGCCCCAGAACAGTCAGCCCAAGCCTTTGTCTGAACTTCAAATAGAGTCAGCCTTGATTATCAAGGCTTGACTTATCTCTTCCAATCAGTTCTTAGCAAGTCACCGTCTTAACACTGGCACATCATCATGCACCCCATGAAAAGGTTTCGTAATTGCTTCCTATATGAGCAGTCAGTTCTCAGTGAAAGACTGTGCTATTTGAGAGAAGGAGGAGGCAGGGTATGGGTTTGTGTGGGAACTGGCAGTACTAGGACTCAAAGGAGCCAATGGGGGAAATTAAAGGAGTCTAATAAATGATTTAACTGTAGAGGTACTGGAGATGTGGTTGGGGCTAACAGCATAGATGACAGTCTGGTAGCAAAAGAAGCCAAAGGAGGTAGATGGAGAATAGGTAGGACAAAGGAAATGTTAAGAGCAAGAGAGAAAGACATGAGGATAATTACCAAGCTATTGGTGAGGCAAAAGGATATAGGCAAGTTGGAGAGGCTGGGAGGCAGGAGGACTGGAGAAAAAGTTTTCGAGTGAAGAGAGCAGAAGGCAACTTTCTGATTGGTGAATTGTACATCTAACATCATGTTTGTGCTGACCCCACTGACATCTGCACAAACTGCACAAGAGCCTGGCAGACTTGGCACAGAAAGGGAGAGGGGAGAGCCAGGAGGTAGCACCGGAGGGGGTGTCTGGAAGGAGCCAGGTGGGAAAGGAGACGATCTCTGAGAAGGAAAAGAACGCCAGACAGTGAGTTGAATGTGGGGGAAGCGTGGGGAAATGAGGAAGGGAAAAATTAAGTGATGAGACTCCTTTTGAGGAGGAACAAAATCCCAAAAGAAATGCAATGCTTTTAATATTTTTATTCTTTGATGTAAAAACAACCCCCAAAACATTCAACATGCCTTCCCCCTAGGTGTGTGATTGGAGAGGTAGGTTGCAGAATGAATCATAGATGTCTCATGTTTCTAGGGTAGAGTGTGTGAAACAGCAGATCGTATGCTTTACTGAAATAAGAAAAAAGAGACCGTAGACAGTATTGACACTGTCTGCTGAATGTTGAATATGTTTTTGTGCCTGATGGGAAATGCGTGTTTATTTGAGGCAGAGGATTTTCAGTGCGTGTGTGTTGTTTAAGGAGTGCCCAGCAGCTTCATTTTACTTAGCTGAAAAAAGAAGTGCTCTCCTTGGGCTCACTTGCTAATATTTGAATTTCTGTAGTTACATTTCCATATGTATTTTTCCTTCCCTATTTGTATGGGTCTAATCCCACTCAACTAACAGGGGATCTGACTGCTTACAAGAGAAACAGTAAAACTGACTTGACACAAAATGCTGTCAAATGCATGGAGTAAGCATTTAGGTGAAAGGCTTTTTCCTAATCCTTCAGCTCTATTAATCTTAGGTGTTGCTTGTAATAATAGCAAATAAAAAAAGTACT
>KZ506448.1:183344-200422 GCA_002844005.1 Limosa lapponica baueri
TGCCCTTCCCTATTTTTAAAATATGTGAGTTTGAATCCTGGCTTGAGCAGGTCGAGTTGGGATTTTGAATTCGCAGCCCAGTCACTCAGAATGTCAATTGTCTTCCAGGGCACTGCACTGTGAGTCCCAAGGCTGGAAGCTCTTTAAAAGACCATCTGACTTTTAAAGGAACATTTGCAGGAGAATATATATCTTTTAGGTCTAAATCAACCAAGTGTGATTGATTTATCAATATGTAGCAACTAATGCTTAAATAAAGAGACATGTCTTCTCCAGTGGTGTTAAAATGCTCCATTAGAAAATCTGAAATAATTTCTAAAGGTGTTAATTTCCATGATGCTGCTAGTGAGTGCCTTTTTTTTTTTTTCCCCGCGTCCTTGTGCTCACGGGAGGTATTAAGCTGCCTGACAGGCTTTTTGCTTCCTGGGTCTGTGGCCCTGGCACGCTGCTGCCCAGTTTGGGGTTTTCAGCAATGAGTTTTAATAGAGGGAGAGAATAGAAGAGTTCTGGTGCAGTACCCCCAGTCTGTTTCTCAGGTGCTGAATGGTTATTCCCTGTTACGCTATTTCCTAGTGTTTTTACCCAGGTTCATTTTAAAACGTATCAGGCAGTTGTGCTCTCCCCCCACCTTCCTGCAGTCATGCCCAAGTACTTCTGACAGCCCAGGATGCGCTCTCTGGACTTCTTGTTTTAGCTAACGTCTGCCTCTGCGTCGCCCCACGTGTGCGATGATTCCTCTTACGCTGTGTCTCACGTGCTCATTCCTTGCCTTTTTTGACTACTTGTGTTTTACTTGCTCCAGGAAATGTCATTACCTCATCATTAGGTGGTTCCACTGAAATAAACAGACGCATCCTTTATACTTGAAATTTGTAAAAATCCTTTTGTTTTGCACATCTAAATGTTTGTTTCTACATTTCACAGTAGCAAGTTTCTGAGGAAAAGGGGTAACTAGAGAGAAAAGCAACAGGGCAAATTAGTGTGAAGCACAGAAATACAATCCAGGAAGATGTACGTGAATTAAAAACCAATAACCAAAACCCCTGTCCTCTGTGTAACTCCTCCCACTCTCTGGGTGCGGGGACTCACAGGGTTCTTAAGCCTAAAGTTGTCTGGTCCACAGCCTTCTTTTCAAAAGAGATTCTGCCATAAGCACTGTATTTCTGATTTGAGGGTCCCGAGGGCTTGGGAGCCGAGGTAGCCTTTCCCAGAGGTGTCTCAGCCCTTAGTTGGGAGGCCAGTGCCAGGTTTGTTCTTCCAGCCGTGCCAGCTGGCTGTCTGGCTTAGGCGGAGGATGGCTTGGTGCACACTGACAGGTCACCATGTAGCGCTGCAGGCACAGGCCAGGCTGAAATGACTCCTGACCGGTACGGTGTGCCTAGCGTGTTTCTTACCTGGCCTATAATTGCTCGTTAGTTTAGAAACTGGCCCGTATCGTGCAAGGCTACAAGCCGTTTCCTTGATGATCTGGAAAGTTTTCAATATCCTGAGCCATTTAAAGTATTATCCTTTTCCAGCCAAGACTTTGACGCTTAAAGATTTTTGCTAGCAGTCTGCCTTGGCAAAGATTTCCACTTCCATTCTCCAGCACGCTGGAACCTAGAAACCTATCTGTGCATAACTTCTTGTCACGTCCCCCCAATAACCCTTAGGTAGAAGCTGGGACAGGAGTGGGGTGGAGTGATTTTTGGCAGGAATTTTGTATATTAGAAGATGAAAATAACAGAGAGCTGGAAGAACACAGTGATTTCCCATGGCAGGGGATTCCCAGCCTGCTGTTGCATGTGTACCCACAAAAAGCATCATGTTAAAGCAAGTGGTAAGGGAGGAATGTGGTTCAGAAAGCAGACACCTATTCTCACAGTGGCTGTGGGCTTTTAGACTGCTTACCAGGTCACCAGTGTCCTTGCTCCCTCGTGCTGGTCAGCATCAGTCACTGCAAGAGCTGTGTGGACACGGATCCCTAACACTTCGATTCCAATGTTTAATTGCGCTCCCTGAAAGGCATTCCCATTTGGTCCATAAGCAGAGCACCAGCTATTTCAGGAGCTTGGGAAGTGAGCTGAGAGTTCTCTGCGCTGTGGACGGCTTCTTCCACCTGATTGCCAGGTTTGGGTGTTTGTGTCTGCTTCATGGGAAGTTGAGTAGAAATTTTTGCATGAGATTATGAAGCTGCAATAAAACATAGAGAGTGCTACACGTTACATAATGGGAACATCCACTACAAATTTCCAGATGTCCATGAGCCCTTTATTTCCTTTAGAAGTGGATTCTGCTTATTTTCCCATGAGCCAGCAGACTATAGGGCATGACCTAAATGAGTTACTGGCCATACTAATGCCAGGGAATTCTAGCCGGGTGCAGTGTACCCCTCTATGCATGTTATGTTCTTATTAAAATAACAGAACTGATCGCATCTATCTCCCCTCTCTCTAATATACTATCACAACATATAAAAACATGTAAAATTCTCTTACTTACTGGAAATGAGGTTCAGGAGTGTAAAAATGTGTTGAACAAAGTGCTAATTGACCGTGATCTGGAAGTGAAGGAAAGAATAAGTTTAACCTTTGTTCTTACTCTAATCTTTCTGATAGTCCTCTAACACTTTTTTCTTTCTTTTTATTTTTTTATTTTTTAAAGAAACTGCTATATGCTAGCTGGAATGTAGAAGCACGTTAGTGCTAGCTTAAGTATAGAAAATCACAATTATTAATGTGTACACGAGCAGTGCCTGGGAGCTCTGTTCTTGACTGTGTTGTGCTAGATACTGTCACACAGAAAAGAAACTGTTCTTGCTCACAAAGAACTTAAGAAAATGCATATGAAAGGAAGAAGCAGGTGGTTAGACAGACATATAGGGAGAGCAAGTTGTTATTGGCTGGTGTGCCAGCCATTAGTTTTATTTTGTTGTTGCATTTTATGCTCTGTACCTTTTTCTAATGTGAAGTAGGTGATAAAACAGTGCAACAGTGACTTTTTTTCCTCTTCCTGCTTCAAATTTGTGAGCCCCCCACTCTCCAACTGTGTCTCTCCTCTGAGGTGTGTCTCACACTAGCCTGTCTCTGCAGTATCAAATAAGTTTTTGGGGAAAAGTAAACCCGTTCTAGGTTGTTAGTCTTCAGAAAATCTTGGAAGCAGCCTCGTTTTCAGGCATTGATGACATGCTCAAACGTGGATTCTCAGTAACGATGAGCACATTTTTAAAAGACTTGATTTTTATTAAAAGAAAATGGAAAATACAATGTATGTGTCAGATACGGGATCTTGAAGTTTTGCCGTTTATCAGTAGCACCAGCACTGCAAATTCACAGAACTCCCTGCTGTGACGCATGCAGCTCCTGGCTTTGCAGTTAATATATTAGGATCTGGTAGAATAAACAACGCTACTGATCTGTCCAGGCTTCTTGGTGGCAGACAGGAGAGGATGTGGGGGATGGAGGCAGACCAACTACAGAAGGAGTAAAATAAATGATAATGATTCAGAGCTCTCCAACAGTTGAACTTCAAAGTCTTTAGAAAAGCCAGGTATTCTTCGTTCTCTTTTAATGATGGTGGAATTGAGGGAAGGCCAGTGTTCCCAGCGCAGCTGCCATGGGAATTACAATAAAAGCTGTTGAGTTTTGCAGAAATAGCTCTCCTGGTTAGTACCAGCTCAGAGATGGGGGAGTCTGGTTTCTCCTGCGTGGCAGTACAGAGCAATAACTGCTCAGCTGCTGCCAACGCTTCCTTTTAGCTAGTCCTTGTTAGTGGAGAGTTTGTGGTAATGGGAGTAATTAACACACTGGGAGTCATTTCTGTGTCCTGGAAGGGAACAGAAAGCCATCAGAGCCGCCCCAGACATGATTGCTCTGCAGGGTTATTTTCTCTCTCTCTTTCTTTCTTTTCCATTGTGCTTGGGTTTTGATTTTTCTTCTTTGTGTTAAGAAAGCTGGAGAGCTGAAATGGTCTGTAAATTGCATTCACGCTGAGCTTGGGCTAGGTAGGCTAGTTAAAGGTCACTCTTGTGGACTACATGGCCTCCTCTCATGGGGTGGGGAGAGTGTTTAAGAAGGGAGTCACACTGTCCCTTGTGGGTTTTTTTAACCCTTCTTCTTCCAGTGGGGATTTGAAGAGCTCTGGTTCTGAATTAGGTTTGTTTAAACAGGCCCAGGAGGTGAGAACCTTGAAGGGTAATTATGATAAAATATTAACTCTTCCAGCAGCCAGATGGCTTCCCAGCTTAATATCTCTGAAATGTAAGGCTGTGCTGCCATAGTCCCATGCTTGTTGTTGAACAGAGCGCAGTGCTAGCTTGCTCACATTCCTTCTGAGGCTGCTGGTGGCATTCCAGCTGTGTGTCTTGCGAGTGCCATGTGAGCTCACTCCTCATGCATAAGTACCTAGTTTGGGTATTATGCGGTGTTTCCAGAGGTGAGCTCCAAGAGTAGACTTGTCATAAACAGTCGCTCTTGCCTCCCCAGGTGAGAACTTGGGACAGGGAGAAGGGCAATGGGCTTAGCCTGTCTGACTGCAAACCACGTGCCCAGGTACCAGGAAACCAACCAACCGCCTACCTACAGACCATGACTGACTGTGTGTGCATGTACACGCGTATATCCTAATCCACTATAGGGAAGCAAAGACAAAGTAATTCTAGCTTTTTAGTCTAGCTTTTTTATTTTCTTTTTCTTTTAGGAGGACGCTCTTCATTTGCAACCCTAGACCTCCCTGAATAGTACATCTCCTTTTCTTGCTTTTTTGCTTGGATACAGGTTTTTTGCCACCGTCTCCTAGGGAGCTCTATGCTGAATTCAGATAAGGAGAATTGAGCAACTCCATATTTGCTTTCAAGAATGGAAAAGCTAAGCCTGCAAGATATATTGGTGGTACGAAGAACCAAGGAACATAGGACAATACATGTTTTCCTTGGGCATGGGGTGGGGCAAAGGCATGTGTGGTTCTCACAGTGATGTAAGAGACAGGCATGAATACTATATCCCTGGAAACCATCCAGAAGAAGTCACCAAGTGCTCTGTGTCACCCCCAATTCCCAGTTTTAAGATGCTGGCCGTCATGCTCACATATGTCTCTACATCCAAGACAAAACCCTAAGGCTTTCTGTTTTCTAATCTACCTCTCTCCCTGCAGCCAGTCATGTAGGATGCTGCATCCTGTGAAGGTCTGCCAACTTCAGCAGGACCTGAGTGTGTTTGCAAGGCAAAGCGTCCATTTTCAATTGCGCTTCTACCCTCTTCACTAAGGAGAGCCCATCTTGCCTTACCCCTGACCCCTGTGAGCAGTGTAGTGCCACTAAACTTTCCCTGGCTAATAGAATCACAGAATAGCTGTCTGCTTCTGTCTTCAGCCTAGTTCTTTCAGCTCAGCTCCACTTGCACCACCCTGGAGTCCTCTCCATCCCAGCAAGGGGATGAAGCCAGTGTCCAGATTTATAGTTGAGATGCAAATGCTGCTAGAGGAATTAAAAACTAAATTAATCCATGTGGTTTTCTCTAGTCTCTTGAATTTCAAAGCCTCCACGTCCACTCTCAGTTCTCTGTAAGCATCTTCCCTCAGCATCCTTGCTGAGGAGGCTGTGTGATGGGAGGATTTTTGTATTCCTTTTTTTTCCCCCTCAGCGACAGTAGCAACTCACAGTTTTCACATCTGCATTTTTCATCAGAAGGGCTTTTTTTGTTATTTTTTTGCCCTTCTTTTTTAGCCACAATTCAGCTGGGGATAGACCAGACAGAAAGATTTCTGCTTAAGCCATAGGAGTCTATGAGTCTCTGTGGTGACCCACACTAAAGACATGAGCTGAAAGGAGCCCACTGCTCACTAGACAACTGGATGAGTGTAGACAGACTGAATAAATACTATTAATTCCCCATTTCTCTGCCACTGCCAAGCTTGGCTTTTAATATCAGTTATTGATTGTGAATCTCACTGAATCATTTCGAGAAGCATATGTCATAAAGCTGTGATGATCTGATCATTGTGCTTTGGGCCAACTGTGGGAACACACATGGACATAGAGCCAAATTAGGGTCCTGTTTTCCCCTCCCTAAAAACTTCTCTGCTTCATTAGGGCCAGGGGAATAAAGCAAACAATTGGATTTTGCCTCTTTTTTTTCTTTTTCTTTTTTTTTTTACAGTGAAGGCAAGGTCAAGTGTGAGTTCACATGAGGTATAAATGCATGGATCCTAGGGGACCAATGTATGTTTTTCCCTCCACACCAAGTATGACATAATGAATAGTTTTGGTTGTGGAAGGGGGTGGCAAACCAGGGGAACTGTAAACCCCTCCCGTCAGTGTATCAGTGGGATTTTGTGCAGCATCCTTCAGTGGCAGGCCTTTGTGAGGTTAGCCATCTTGTCCTTGGCTTCATCTAACTGTGTTATTCTTTCTGCACTAGAAATTGCTGAAAATTACACTTTCAAATACAAAAAAGTTCATCCCCGAGCAATTAGCAGCCAGAGAGGGAGGTAGTGGAGGAGGAAGGGTGGAGAGTGACAAACCTGAACCCCACAACCTTCCTTTGCAGTTGGGTAAATAAGCTGGGGAGCAGCACTGTGCCCAGCTTCTCACCCTCTTTCCTAAGCAGGTGCGTTGTGAGACGTTTGCAAAGATATTAACCCCGCATACAGAGTGTGCCAGTCAGTAATTATGGAAATTAGTTGGCAATTAGATAATGTCACTCATTCTCTGCATACAGCTGATAAGCAGTTGAGAGCCACTCCAAAGCAAGGGTGAGACCCTCTCCATGGGTTGCTGAGCAGATGGTTCTGACCTGGCATTAATAGGCTGCTCTCAAGTTTGGGAGGGTGGGTGGTGGTTGGGTAGCACTTGCCCACGGCACTGGGGTGGGCCTGCCTTCCTTCCCAGCTTGGAAGGTTGTGCAGCCCTGAGAGTGGGACTTTTCAATAGTGCAGGTGGGTGTGTTTCCTACAGCGGGTTTTGCGTGTGCGAGATGCTGAGCCGTCTGTTCAGTGTGCAGATTCCTCGCTGTCTCGGCTCTCTGGTGGGCCAGGGAGATGGTCCAGGCTGCTGGAGGCGCAGGAGACATAACTTGCTGGCTCCCTCGTTCCTTCAGGGTAGCAAGTATTTAAAGTGCTCTGCAAAGACCTCATGTAGTGGTTTGTTGAAGGGCTGATCGTATGAGACCGGCTGTCTTGTTTCGTGTTGCTAAATCGTATTAAGCCAAAAAAATAACACGCAAAATATTTTTTATGCTGCTTTTCCATGTGAGCAATAGGTGGAATTGGAACAGGGGTGTTGCTAATTCATGACTGGGAGAGATACTGTCCATCATGAAGTCTTTTCTTTTTTGTCAGATGTGACCATGCTGTGACAAAGTTTGAGGTTTCTCAGAGATAAAATACATAACAAAATACCATGGGAATCTGTAGTTATTGTCCCAAACTGTAATGTATTGCTATGGTAGCAGTGTGCTGTATGAGGCTGCTAAGGTACTACTTACGCTAAAAATAAAATGGTAAGAGCAGAAAATTATTCGTTCTCAGTGTGTCTTAGAGGATCATTGTGGGAAATGGGTGAGGTACAGATTTGTTGTGTCAGGATTTACTCTCTCAATCTTGGGATTCAGATCCTGGCCACTGGTAAAAAGGACACTGGGTCTTCTGAGTTTTTCTTGAAGACCCTGCTACTGTGCAGGGAGGTTTGCTCTCACAGGCTGAACTGCGTCAGACACAGAACTGGAATAGCGGGAAGCGCCATGGATCAGGACTGATGGGCCCTGACAGAGTTCTGGAGGACCCTTAGATGGCCCCAGCCTGCTAGAGGCTGGCTACAGGCAGCCTTCCCAAAACCTGAGCTAAAGGCAATGAAGAAACCAGAAGTGACACCTATATTTCGTGGGTTTTGTGTAGTCTTCCTTTTCTGAAATAGAACTGGCACCGTCTTCTTTCAAATCAGCTAGAAAGGGATTACCTTGGCTTCTCTCAAAACAGATAGAGAGGGAATGCCTTGGCTTCCCTCAGTCAACAATGCTGTTCTTCTTTAACCGTTTCTGCCTGGTTTCCCTGGTTAACTGTGGCCTTTGTCCTCTCCTAATGAACGTGTATCGATGTTACAGAAATCTGTACCACAGAGGTAGCCTGCTCTTTTTACTGTGCCTTTGAAATATCCAAGGATTGAAGCAACCCACGGAGACTGAAGTTTCTTTGTGTGTGTAAAACAGAGTTTCAGCAGCCTGGGGTTGGGAGAGATCGGTAGGCTTTTTGGACAGGCGTTTGGACTGTACGTGGACATACAGATCTCATTTGTGGTTATCACACAGGTTATCAAGTTCACGCCTGCTGCTGTGATTTACAGCATCTCTTACTGGTTCTCAAAGAGTTAGTCTTCTGAAATAGGGAGAGAAGAGTAATATGGCTGAGGGCTACTTCTCATGCAGATGGTGAAACCCACCCTGCCCAGGAGAATCGAAAGCCCCTCTGCACTGGGGTGGTTGGTGCCACACTGGGCTTGCTTCCCTCCCCAGCTCTGAGCATGGAGCTGTCTGATGGAGCGGTGAATTTTGCTATGGTGGTGCTAAGTGTTCCAGGGAACCGTGAGCTGCTGGGAGCACATCGCTGGCTAATTTACGCACATTATTATATTCCTATTCCCATCTCATCAATAATTCCAGGCTTGGGTCATCACTTTCTCTCTTACCTCCCTCTCACTCTATTTTCCTTCTCCATAAATCATGGGCTATTTTAGTGGAGCCACTAGGGACCACAGAGGAGAAAGGTAAATGGACAAGAGCCACATAATTTCTTTTTTCCAGTTGATTTTCAACCCCCCCCCAAAAAAAAACAAAACCCATGAACTGAGCCAACATTGTGATTATTGGGAAGACAGATGATTTACGCATTTGGATCAGTGGTTTTTTTTCATTTTACACTTCTCCTAACACCTCCTTTTTCCTCCTTCCATTCTCCTGAGCCAAGCTGTTAACAATTAAAAGGAATTATCTTCCCTCTGGTTTTGACTTGATTTTATTTGTGTTTATAGCAGTTTAGCTAACAAGCTCCACTCAGGCAGCTGCAGGGAACAGGCCTGGTTTCCACTGGGCACTGAAAGCTCACCTTTCTCTCCAGCTTGTGGTTTTTTTTTTTTTTTAATTGATCCCTTTTGTTTTCTAAGTGACTCGTTTTTCGTGCTGGCTAAATTTGCCAGACTGACAGCCCTGGAGACTTATGACTTCTGTAGGTCCCTGGGATGGGCAGGACAGAGGCTTGTGACTATGTGAGCTCTCCCCTCCATTGCCTCCTAGTGATTCTCCTCCAGCTCAACCTCTGCCCTTACCAAACAGAAACTTTTCTGTACTGCCCGTTTCTGTAGTGTCTGTGGGCATCCTCCTCGGGAGCAATGTGGGCCGCGGGATTGAAAGGCATTTGCTGGGGGCAACAGCAGCCCCAGCAACTCTCGTTGTCCACAGCACAAAATGCTTTGCCTGAGCAAATACCGTGTCGCAATATTTGTGATCCAATTTGTGAAATCTCTGTTTGTGCTGGTTTCAGGGAGGCTGAAGGCCTTGATTCTCATCGCCTCCTTTCCTGCTTTGTATCTGTGCTAATGTTAGCCATACCCAGAGCTGTTCTTGTGCCCAACCCATCTCTGTGAACAAGCACCTGTATTAATGGAAAACTTACTTTATTTTTTTAACAGAATTTTCAAAGAATGAGCCTAGCTTTGTGCTGTCTCTACTTGTCATCTTAAAACATCCTCCTACCCCAGGCATACAGTCACCCACGTGCAAATAGGCAGAGGTGAATTAAATCCCAGTGTTAACAGGTGTAACTCCTGATCACTGAAGGCAGTTGGAATTTCTCGCTGTTCGCTGGGGTGAACTTGGCCTTTTTGCCAAGCCACTAGACCAGGGTAAGTCGTTAAGCGCTTAGACAGTTCTTACCATCTAAGCTGCAGGTTGCCATATATAATTTGCATAGCACATGTTTCCAGGTTGCAAAGGTCCCTGTTAGAGTCTCTGAAGTGTGCAAGACATGTAAAGTAACAGCAGCTACTGCATGACAGTCTGACAGCAGGATTGTCTTCTCTAATGCTTGCTTGGTGTGCTAGGAAGCATAATGAAAGCACAATGGAAAGTTTGGATAACATCTTCTCTTGCCCTGTATCAACTCTTATACTCTAAGGAACCCTGGTCTTTGCCCTAAGGATTTTCACTGAGAGGTAATTGTTACTGGGGACGCTTCAGCACCATTTCTCTCAGTAAAGTCAGTGAGATTGCATCCATCAAAGGAGTTAAATAATTTGGTGTATTTTTACATTGCTCAGGGTTGTGATATGTGGAGATCATATGGCGAGTTCTCTATTTGGTCCTCCTTCTTTTGAGGACATAGGTGTCCTTGCTGATTTGGAGGACTGTGTAGCCAACTGCAGGCATGAAGAAGTAGCCAGAGTATCAAGGAAGGTAAATGAGTTACTGGACAAATTGTTAATAAGCTTTATGGTAAAGATATAGTGAGTAGTAGGACTAACTTTTTCCTTTCTTTTCTTCTCTTGACCCCACAGGTCCTGCAAGCTCGGTGAGTGCCAATCAGTGAATTATGGGCTGGGTAGCCACCAGTGCATCATGAAGATTGACTTCACTTTTGCCCTCTTGAGGATCACGTGCTTTATGAATTCACTTTCTCCTCCATCTCACTGCTGCTTCCGTCAATATTGTCATCACTTCTAGGAAACCAGAATTTGAGGCTTGGGCTTCAGCTCCGCCTTTCCTTTCTCCTTGGAACAACCAGTGTCACCTTTGTGTTTTACCAAAACAAACCACTGTGGGTTATTTTGCCCTTCACAAAAGTACACCGGCTGGAGAAGTCACTTCATATACCGTGTACTTCTGACATAAAAGCCTCTGGATCCTAAAGGATAATTGAGATCTTTCCTTGGGGAGGAGACATTTCCTCTTGGTCACGTGCTCTTGCTATCTCACTTTTCACTTACTCTCCCTCTCTCTCTGCCACTCTGTGTGCTCTCCTCCTCTTCCTGTTGGATTTAACATTTGGTGTTGACTGCTGGGGTTCTCATCCCAGTAGTGTGGCTTTTGTTTTTCTCCTAGGGAAGAGAAGATTCTTGAAACAATGGGCTTCACTCTGCACTCCATCTACTTCACCTTGAAGGTGAGTTTGCTGCTGGGCTCCTTGCTGGGTCTCTGTTTGGGTCTGGAGTTCATGGGCATCCCCAACCAGTGGGCCCGCTACCTCCGCTGGGATGCCAGCACTAGGAGCGAACTCAGCTTCCAGTTCAAGACCAACGTCTCTGCTGGGCTGCTCCTCTACTTTGATGATGGTGGTGTCTGTGACTTCCTCTGTCTGTCCCTTGTTGATGGGCGCATCCAGCTCCAGTTCAGTGTGGACTGTGCGGAGACTACAGTTATCACAGACAAGCAGGTCAACGACAGCAACTGGCACTTCCTGATGGTCAGCCGCAATCACCTTCGGACAGTGCTAGTGCTGGATGGTGAAGCCAAGCCGGGTGAGGTGCGTCCACAACGCCAGTATATGAATATCGTCAGTGACCTTTTTGTTGGTGGAGTCCCACTGGACATCCGTCCTGCTGCCTTGACCCTTGATGGTGTTCTGAGTGAGCCTCCGTTTCAAGGATTTATCCTGGATCTGAAATACGGCAATTCTGAGCCACAGCTCCTGGGCAGTCAAGGGGTCCGACTGGAAATGGAAGGGCTCTGCGCAGAAAACCCCTGTGAAAATGGTGGCACTTGCTTCCTTCTGGATGGCGAGCCACACTGTGACTGCTCAGCCACCGGATATGTTGGCAAGCTGTGTTCTGAAGGTAAGAGAATGTTTCCCTGCTTCCCATTCATCTTGACATAATCCAAAGAGTTAATTTGTCACTTAGCAGGGCTATGCCTGAGCTCTTGTCCATGCTGGCGGCTAACAGAGGAATTAAAGATCTACCATTCTTTTTCCAGCTGGAACTAATGAAATGGAAGTAGATGGAGAGCATGAGCAATTGCTAAAAGTGCCTTTCTGAAAGTATGCTGCATTTGGGGCATGGGCAGATTTTCTTCAGCAATTTATTAATAAGAGTAGAGAACATAAATTGGTAAATACAGAAGTACCCTGTGTTGGTGTTGGTAAAAGCCGCTGTCTGGGTACCAGTAAACAGGAGCCATATACGTATGGCTAACAGAACTGATTGACAGGGCTTCGCAAGAGTTAGGCCATCTTTGATGTTAACTGTTGCTAGTCCGTGGAAGCCCCAAGCTCCCCCTCAGTTGCTTGCATACTAATTGCTGAATGGCACCTTGGTTGGTTTATCATCCTTGATTAAATTGCTTTGGGCCCTGCTGAATGATCTTGCTTAGTATTGCAAAGGGAAGGGGGATTTGAGCGTTTCTGTGTTGTTTCATGCTCTTTTAATATTTCAGTCCAAAAGTTTTAAGTCACGCAAGCCACGTGATGGAGTGTATTTCCTTGGTCTTTAGCAGTGTGATGATAATTAACTTTTTAAGTGCAAGAGACTTGAGTAAGTGGACTGGAAATCCTAGTGTGAATTTGAGAATCTCATCACAGCATTTTTAATGACATTTAGGTTTAAACACTACACTTTGACATTAAGCCAAAGATGAAACCTGTACACGAAGTGTCTTATCTCAGGATAAAAAAAACCCTGAAATTTTGTTAAAATGGAAATGCTTGCAATAATATCTTATCACAACTAGCATGTTTTTACTTCTTTTGGCAATGAAAATATGTTGACTGGGATTTCATATGTAGAATGTGAGAAGTGCTGAAAATAAAGTCCCTATATGGTTGATAGGTAAGCAAAAAGCCCTAGAGAAATAATATGTAATTACAGTTCTATGTTTACAGTATAGATGGAGAAGAAAACATGTTTTTATAGGAAATGAAGGTTTGGAAAATAAACATGACATCCACATGTCCGTTAATTTTAAGGTGCTATTAATGATAACAGAATATTTGGCTTTATAGCCAAATATTACAGTAACAGTACATGACTATTAGATAGGAGGTGTGAGCCTATGAAGTGCTGAACAACAGAATTCTCCCTGGCTATTTGCTCTGCTCTGAGCAGGTCCAATCCAATAATGAGCCAGAACTATTTTCTGTGCTTGAGCCATGAGTTATGTGGAGCTGGAGAGAGTCCTGGGTGTGACCAGGCACTTCAGTAGCTGGGCTTCCCAGCCTGATCCTCATACGCTTAGAGAACAAACACACCTCGTGTCTAAATGCCAGTTTTGGGTGAGATTGCAAGAGCCACACAGGCATGTGGACCCTGAAACATAAAGATATAAACCTCTTTCTACTGCTGGGCTAACGGATTTAGACTCCACGGGGAGCTGCGAAAGACATCAACAGCATATGGTTTTCAGTGAATGTCTTGAGAAAATACTGTAAGTGATCAAGGCTTCTATGTACCTGTGGGGCTATTGTGAGAGCTCTAATCAGGGCTCGGGTGGTGGAGTTTCTGCATTTCCTGGGTGGGTGGAACAATATCAAATCCGTCTTCTAACGAATCCAGGGATATTTCTGTTGAAGACATCACGGATCAAGCAGTGCTATTGTTACCTTTTGAAGCCATGCGTCACCACTGCTGTTTGTTTCCTATAGTGATTCATCAGCTTCCAGCCCAGCCTTCTATTAAGGGTGAGCAAAGAAGTTTGTCACAATGTACCTTTTCTAGTAAACATTTTTAACTCACTGTTGGCCGTGAGCTGTTCACTCACACATAATGTGCTGTGCAGAGTGCTTTTCCAATGGAACAAAAGTAGAGATTGCCACAAGCAGTCATTACCTTGTCTGGTTCTTCAGTTTTCTCTTGTATTACTTCATGGTGTATATTTGGTTTATGTTAGAATTTTATAATCAGCCTTGTTTTCTGCCTCCGTTATGCTGCAGCAGTGGTGATTTCTGTGTGTTTAATGCCCTCATCCAAAAATGTTACAGTGTCTGTGCAGGTTGCGAAAAGAAGGGGAAAACCAGAAGAAAAGCTGTTTAGTAAGTGGAAACAAGCAGACAAAGAAAAGTGGTAAGGAAACAAAACAGGAACCAGTTTACATATAGCTTCCTTTTTATCTGACTTTGAAAAATATAGCAAACTCCAAAGATGCTCTCTTTCATTTCCGTGAGTGTGGCAGAACATCCACCGATGAACAGGAGGATGTGGTAGGAACAGCAGAACTGGATGCAGGCTCTCCCTGCCTGTGGCTTGATTGGCCATTAACCAACTTGTATTTACTTTGCTTATTTTCGAAGAGATTGAGGTGTTGGGTTTTTTTTGTCTGAACAGTTCCCTTTTGTTTTGTTTCCTTATCCTGCCTCTGGATATTTGCAGATATAACATGGTTATTTTATTCCCAGTCTCGCTTTTGAAAAAGATGTGCTCTTTCAACTGGATATCAGCAACTCCCTTTGGGGGAGGGATCCTTAACTCCATTACAGTATTTACTAGTCTGTAGTCTGTGTGCGTATTTTCATTTCGTCATCGCAGTTGGCTCTTTTACTGGGAACTGATGGGATCCAATCAATAACAACTTCTGTTTGAACAGCTAAATGCAATATGTACCTTTTTAATAATGAGTTCTCTTGACAGTGTCCAGGCCATTACTTGCCTATTGACTGATACCTATGTCTTCAGATGGTAAACCCACAGCAAACTCATTTATTCTGTGGCCAGAGAAATAAGAAAGAAATAGAAAGTGGAGTTTGCTGATCCTGTAATGTGACGGAATGAAGCTCCCTGTACAGTATTAGGGGTTACTGTAACACAAAGTGCAATTCCAGTTATGCTGAACCTCAGCAGAGAACAACCGTTCCATACAGGGACAAAACTGTAAATCCTGTCCAGAATGTGCCTGCGATGCGCAGAAAGGTTTTTGGCACTTAAAGTGCACCCAGACAGAGTTACTAGGATTGTATATGCCATGGTAACTACATGCCCAGATGGGGACCTGAGCTGGTCATTGCTGGTCAATGAGAAGAACGATTTCTGTGTGTGAGTGTATACAGGGGGAGTGCAAATGCGTGCATATTTTGCAAGGTTTGGCTGTTTTGAATAAAATGTGAAACTATTTTTATAGTAAAAAAACTGGAGTAAACTCGTTCATTGAATCTGACAGCTCTGTAGGGTACAAAGGATGGCTGATTTGAGTAGCAATTAATTTGTATGTTTCTGGGCAATGGTGGCATTAGACGTGAAAGTTGAAGTCAGAGACACCTTCCCCTCTAATGAAACTCATCAGTCTCTGTGGGATCAGGCTGCTGCCGAGAGAATGAGGTTCCAGTAGAATTTGAGCAGCACAGATACATTCACGTCACTGGGAAAAAAACCCACGCAGATTTCAAAAACTGTGCTGCTGTAGCAGCCCGATGAGCATGTTCATATCTGCTCATTCAGGATCACGCTGTCTTCCTTAGTCGGCAAGAAATTCTCTCTTCCTCCAACATCACGCTGCAGAAAGTGATGTGGACAGCGTGAGCACAACATTGCACGTACAAGAGTATTTTGGCCCAAGACCTCACCCCTCTCCCTAAGCCCCTTCTGGACTTTGTGAGGAAAGGTGAAACAGAAGATGTGCTTAGAAATGACATTAACTCTGCTTGTAGTTGCAGAACCAAGAGGTTGATGTGATCACCAGCTTCACAAAGCACCATGCTGAAGCCTTTGTGTCGCCTGCAGGGGCTGTTTCTAAACGAAGCCTGAATAGGGGCCTGATTGCACCTCTTCCCTTGATTACCGAGCAAGATTTCCTGGGGATGCTGCCTGCTGAATGACAGAGGAGCCCGTTACTCTGTAATTATCACACTTTTAACTGCAGAGGGAACAGATTTTTCTATAGCCCCTCAGCTTCGTTTAAAGAGACAAGTTACTGCAGGATTTATCCTCCAACCGCCCCTTTGGAGCAGCCCAGTTTTGGCTGCATCTAAAGGGGCTGCCTGGCCTCACTTGAAATCGCTGTATCTCCCTGCCAGACACCCCAAACTTTGTGATACTAAGGGCTAATTTGGCACTTTGCCATGAGTCTGATGGGTGCACTTAATTTGCATATGCATTTACATACATTTTGTAATCAGAAACAAATGAACACGACCATAATATTTGCTTCCACTTGCATATTCTTTGATAGATGAATATAAATTGGTTGTTGTTGAATTCACCAGCAATAAACAGCTGCAGACCCTCCATTTGGTCTTGCACTCTGCTGTTCTAGAAGACAGCAGGCAGTTCAGGGACGCAATTTGATGGGCCCAGATCTTCACTTACCAGTGCAAAACTCTAGAATTGATGGACACCAAGTGCTGTGGAGTAAATATGGCAAGGGGTGAATCTGCTGGTTTATGCCCCTTCTTACGCCCCAGCTCTGGCCATTGGGCAGAAGGGTAGTAAGAACTCTGCTTGTGACTTAGTTTTGCAGCAAATTGTTTTTCACCATCTCTTTTCCTTGCTCATTCTTCCTGGTTTAAGTTCCTTTGGTTGTATTTAAAATAGTAATCTCTTTCCATTCTGGCTGTAATTTTTTGATGCGTTGCCAGATGAGCACCAGAGAAAGATGATGCGTTAAGCTATTAATTACTGTTTATAAAATGCTTTGAAACTCCAAAGTGCAGTTTAAGCACCATTTGTTATTCTTAATGATAAATATTAACACTGAGCGGGAGCTGCAGAATTTCAATTTAGATCCTACATACCTCTTCAAAGAAATGACCAAGGACCCATCTCCCCTCACTAAACGCGGACTGCCTGCAGCTCTGGACCTAGCTGGGTTTGTTTCGTATCCTCTCCTGCTTTTAATGTGGGGAGCCACAGGGAGATTACAGGCCCCTGTATGGAGCGTGCCATTGATTCAAACAATCCAGCTGCGATACATGCTGACAGCTATATTCTTCTTGTTTCACTCTTCTGTATTATAGATGACCATGAGGCTACAATCCTTTTCTGCTTGATTGCAGATCAGCTGCAGCCCTCGGGCAACAGACAAGTTACAGCCCACAGTTAGGCAAAGTTTGCACACCTCCTCTGCTGAAGTGAAGCAAATTGTGGTTGAGTACAAAGGAGATCACCATTTGGTGTGTGGTGGAACTGGTGAAGAAAG
>KZ506448.1:216462-226976 GCA_002844005.1 Limosa lapponica baueri
GGATACCAGAGTTTCTGCAGTGAACCTAGTTTTAGCTTCTTGGGTCACACGGCTAGTTCACTTTACTGTAAGCCACAAGACTGCTCAAAAATAGGTTAATTTTTGTGGTGGTCAGCATGGGAAAGTCCACTCTTGTGCATCATCATCAGCAAGCTCCCTGTTGTCTTTATGGGCAAAATAGAAGGCAAACCTTCTAGCATTGTTGCTTTTGCTGTATCTGAGTCATCTGAGAAGAAGTATCTATGTTGCTGAATCCAGGGAAGGCATTCCTGGTGGGGAGGGTATTTCATCTGGGGAGATCCATCCAGTTGCCGTCCCTTCCTGATGCCCAAATCAATTAAAATAGGAAGGCTGTTGGAGAGAAACTGGCTTCTGTATCCGTAAGATCTGTTGTGTGAGTCACCTCCAGCTTACAAGAGCATCTCTTGCTATGATATGATGCAGCCACTAAGGTGTCACATTGTTTGATTTAGTTCTTGTTAAAGTCAAGAGAAAATTTAGCTTGTAATGAAAATGTCTGACTACAAATGTAGTTACATGGGAACATAACTCTCTTGCAAGAAGTTTTTGAAAGGCTTTGCAAAGCGTAAGGCTCTCTTGCTTTGATGGGAAATCTGAATGAGGACAGGAGTTTCCAGCCATAAGTGTTTGCATGGAAGCATGTACAGAGATGCCTAGGTAATATTATAGAAGTGTGGAAAACCAGGCAGAAATTCAAGTAATATATACTTTTAGAAGGTCATAGTTTCTTCTTTCATCCAAGCTGGGAGGGAAAGAGAAATCATCTTCTTCTTTTTACCACTGAAGATGACCTATGAAAATGCAAAACCAACTTTCTGTGTAATCCTGCCACTGGTCCTAATATAAGAATGGTTTGTAAATAGTGGTCCCAAATATTGTAGCTAAAGGCAGGGAAGTCATTTAGTCCCTTTATTTTTTCTGTGAGTGGCTACTTAGGTGGACAAAGCTTTAGCACTTCTAGTATGTAACCTGATGAACCATATGGTGGCTTTTGCTGTTTAGATGGAACATTGAATGACAAATCGTGGTGTTTGTGGAGGGGACTGTGTACTGAACATGTGTAACATGGGCACACACTATCAGAATGTCCATGTTTTTCTATGACATGCTTCCTTTGTCCTCTGGTTTCTATTCCTCCTTCACAGAAGCTATAGCTTGTTCTTGGCCAAGTGTTGCAAGTGAATCCTAGGGCAGGGGTGTGTGTAATACTGCTAAAGAGAAAGAGGTGGTCTGGGTTCCAGACCAGGGAAAGAGAGGGCCTGCACCAAACCCTGGTGAGGAACAAGAATCTCCAGAGAGGCAGAGTGCTCTTAGGCTGATTTGTTCAAACACAGTCTGTATTTCTTGTCAGCCTGTGTTTCTGACAAGGATAATAGCTTTGTTCTCATTGGATTTTTGCCAGATTGAGCAGTACTGTACACCTCTAGGGGAGTGACAGGCTTCTGACAGGTTTAGACCTGTGCTAAAATATCCTAGTTACACAAATGGCCTGGTGCAACTAACCCAAGGATAAGATTCAAAACTGTCTCTGCTGTAGATGACTTAGATGTCTTTGCACTGTAGACACAGAATGGCTGCCATATGCAGAAGGTCTCGATGGACCAGCACTCTTCAGTTTAGAAAAGAAGTGTCAAAAGCAGGAGGTGAGGTGGATAGTGATAATCAAGAGTGCTGTGGTGATGCTAAATAGAGAATGTTTATTCATAATCCTTTATAAAGCAACAGGTAGGGGATGCCCAATGCGATAGATGCAGCTGCGTGCTTTAAACGAACAAACAAAAATACTGTTTCACACCACATCAATGCTAGTTCCAGAAGAGACCAGAAAAATTAAAGAAGGGAAGAGTCCATCGAGGCTGTTGAACTTTTTGATCATGATGCAACCTCCACCGGTCTCTCTTTTCTGGAAGGTGTTAATAAGGGTACTGTGAATTTTCTCAGTACCTTTGACTCTTCCCTTGTGCTTGGCTTCTGTCAGAGGTTCGGCCTTGGGGTCTGCCCTGCTCCGTTACCGCAGCTCTTCACTTGTGATGCCTGGCAGCTGTTACTGACGGGATTCTCTGGGGAGAGTGCGTTTTGAATTAGAATAATAAAAAAGTAGAAAATGATATTGGAAAAGATCTCAAGGGCCAGCTAGTCTTTCCAAGACAAGATCAGGTGTATCTGAAAAATTAATGAGAAATACTCGTCTAGTCTTTTCTTAGTAGTCCCCGATGCTGGTGGTTAACTCCCAGTAGCCAAGCTATTCCGGAGCCTCACTACCCTGTTGCTACCGAATTTTTCTGACATTAAACCAAAACTTCCCCTTCTGCATCATATGTTTCTTCTCATTCTACCTATGTATTTTTCTGCTTGCACCTCCCCTTTGGAAGTTACGCAGTTGTAGTTGTGCTCCACAAGGCTGTGAACACAACCGGCTGAATTGAGGTGTAGGGGGGTGCTGTGCAAAATAAAAGGGAGCAAATCCGGTATTTCCTCCAGTGCCCAGGCACCTGGGATGAAATAGAAAGAAGCTTCATCCTGGAGTGCTCAGGCAATGTATCTCGGTAGTTTAAGTGAAGATCAACAGATTGTTTGGAGGACACTGAGTAATTAAATTCGGGTTGGATTTTTGCTAGTAGTAGGCTACAGAACTATTGACTTTTCCCCCAGCTATGTTAGCCAGGGCCCCGAGGAATGTGCATGAGCATATTTGTTGGCTTGTGTGGGAGAGGATGGTAAGTTTGCTAAAAGCTGTGCAAGCAGCTTTAGCTAAGAATAGTAATGATACAGAGTTAATTAGAGGGATTATTATGAATTAATTTATCTAAATTTTTTTTTCCTACTCTTACAGGAGTTAAGCAACTCTATACATTAGTTTCTGAAAGCAGCAGACATATTTAATCCATCTATACCATGTTGATATGAAGGCACAATGGCATGGCCAGGCAATTGTAGCGAACCCATAGTTGCTTGCAAATGTGTCCCCAGATAGCCGTAGTGCACTCCCTGCCTGATTATCTGGGTTGCCTGAGAGGAGAAAGCTTGGCCCCTTGAGGCAAAGAGTCTGTTTTCTTTTGTAGATATAGGATCCACTCAAACTTCGTATGCTTTAGAGGGTGACATACTCAGGCACGTGTCAGTCAACCTCACATTTGACCCTGTGGAGAGGGCAGGATGCCCGTGACATGAATAAACACAGTATGGAGAAGAGCATTGGAGGCATTAAGTCACTGTTAATCATTCAGATAAGATTTGAAATCAAATCTCTTCGCCTCATTTAAATCAGAAGTGCTTTCAAATCACATGGCACTTTTAGTAGAATCAGCCAAGTTTCATTCTGCCTCTTCAAGTAGTTCTTGTTGTTCTAACTCTGACATGCTAAACTGCTGTATGGCGTTCCTATAAGCTGTTAAACATCTGTCTCTTTCACTTCAGAGCTGGCTGCGTTTCAGTACTGGATGAATGATTCCTATATTCACAGCTAATAAGGGCTTTGGGATCCCAAGTATTAGCTGTGCAAAGGCACAGTACCACAAATGTCTGCAATTCTCTGCAACATATCAAGTGAGTACTATTCCCGAGAGACTGAAGCCTAAGAGATCCCGTAGGACAAAGGACACAGAGAAATGTAATTGATTGTAATGAACTTGTTTGTGTATGTGTCACCACTTGTCTCTACTGAATAAAATCAGAAGTGTTCAACACTCCATTAACACAAATTACAGGGTCCTATTCTTCTGGAGTGAGACAATAAGGCCTACACCTGCTAGTCCTATGAAGTTCTTCGTGATCCCAGTGTGCAGCTCAGTGACAGACAGCACAGGCTCAAGTGGTCTTGGATTTGTTTCAGTATCCTAAACATTTTGGAAATTAAATAGAATTGGTCAAATTTACTTCTGTGGCAATTCCATTGGAATCAGTGGAAAGATACCAGGGATGGAGCCTACTACCAGAGATGTTAACTTAAAAGATGTTAAATAAATATGAGGGATGAAATCATGACACTATCGAAGTAACTGTCAAGTTTTTTATGAATTTAATGGAACCAAGATTTTAACCTAGTTAACCGTAAATACAACAATTTTCAAGGTGCCTATCTCCTGTGTGAGCATGGGCACAACAGAGATGTTGTGCTAATGCTTGGAATTATCTCGTTACAGAGCCCATCTTTACTCAAGCAAATTGTTGTTAGAAGCTGTTTATACAAGGTGAATGCCATTTCTTTTTATGTCACTGTAACCCTCCGAGGTGGCTTTGAACCACTGTGTCCTGAAGAGAAAGACAAGGAAACTGTACAGTTTTGCACCAACAGCACTGGTCCCCAACAGCTTGGTGCAGGAGGTGTAGTATGACCATACCTTTACCTTAACAGACCAGGTTGGGATGGGATGAGAGCACTTGCCAAATCAGCATCTGGAATTAACACGTTGGTTGAGGAAGTATGAAATTAATGAAGAGTTTGCTCATGGCAATTTGAGGGGTTTCCAGCTCAGCCAAAATGCAAGTCTTCATCCTATTGTTAAAATGTTGCATCAGAGCTGTTTTCATATATATCAGAAAGTTAAAGTAAGTGACTGAGAGTTCCCAACCAGTCATGCTTCTGCCAGTGAAATTTTACCTATATCCACTTTCTGTATTTCCAGCATGAGAGCCAAATCTGCTTTAGAAAAGCTTTTTTAGGTGTTGGTAACCAAATGAGGTCATTTTCCTGTCTAAAGGCAGAATCTCCTTTTATTTGGGAGTGGGTCTCCTATGACAAAAAGATGCTTCTGTTATAACTTTCGCTGTCTTCCTCTCCCCAGTTTCTGCCTGCTCCCCAGTCCTCTCCACACACTGGTGTTTATGGAGAGGGTAAGCAGAGAGCCCTGGAGGGGGATGCTGGAGAGCTTGAGGGACTCGTAGTACAAGACAGTGATGTTCTCTTCTGGGTACTTGTTTCCACTTAGCCTGACAGCTGGTTTGTGGTGTGTGAATTCAGTCAGTGGCTCTCAGTTTAGCTGGCAGCAGACAGGTGTCCACAACCCATCAAAGGGGAAGACAAGATTGAATGGACCATGGAGGTGGGAATGAGAGCAGGTTTCATCAGGTCTAGGTGATGTGTACCGGTAGGGCGAGTGTGCATAGAAAGTCTGTGCTGTCCTTGTCTTCCAGATGGAGACAGAGGTACGTTCTTACGACACCTTCCCTTATTGCTCAATTTTGTAAAATTCTTAGAATTAAAAATACCTCAGTTGTTTCATCTGCAGGCATGGAACTGATCTGAGCAAAAATAATGTTTGCTTTGTTCCTCCCGCTCCCCTTCATCCTCCTCCTTCTCCTTCCACCCCACCCAGATGGCTGGGTCTGCATCAGACAAAGGCAGCAGCCCTGCTGATCCCTCTTTCAACCCAGCTATTAGCATCAAAGAACAAAAGCAAACAGCACCGGCTTGCTGCTCAGCCCTTTACAAAGGCGCAATAAATGGACTCTTGTGTATAGGATAAAGCAAACTCTGCCTTTTCTTTGGTTAGGAGGCAGATCTTTCTGTGTTTGAAGTGCTCTGAGCTGGAGAAAGTGGAGAAACCTCCATCTGCATGACAGTAAGTCTCACGGTCACTGGGCTGTTTGTTAGCCATGGGTTCTGCATGATCCTTGTTTAATTGGAGAACACTGTACCTGTGGCAGGTGTGAGGTCCCCGTGGGGGGAGGAAGGTAGTGCAGATGGAAGAGGAAGAAAGTGGGGGCATGTTTTAACCAGTCCTTTTAAAAAGAAATCTGGAAAACATGAAGAGAATTTGAGGGAACATCTCAGATGACAGGGGCTGAAGGAGAGTGAACTCAACGCCTGAAACCTGGTCACTCTGCCTGTTTGCCATCTCTATCTTCTACTTTTCTTGAGGCATTAGATTTCTGCTAATTGTGGAGCCACCAGCCATAACGTACTGCCTCAGAGGTTTCTTATTTAGGTTCCCTTTTGTCGATATATGCAACCACAGTTTCAATTGTGCACCACGGTGGTATTTATTGTAGGGTCTTTTTTGTGAGGACTGACTGCCTATATGCCATTTTTGTCTTCGCAAAGAAAGCAGTGCTTTCTCATGTGTGTGTTAAGATAAAAACCAAGTACTTTCACCTTTTGAAAATCAGCATTTGCCAGCAGATACCACATGGGGGGGTGTCTGCAATACAAGAAACTCCCTTTGTATTTAGTATGGGAAGTAACACTAATGACCTGGGCTTCCACATAGGTAAATACTACAAAAGTGTCGGAGAGGTGCAAACAGCGACTTTTCTGATGCAACTAGTGTATATAGAAGTTGCATTGGGTGGAGACTTTCCAAAAAAGAGACAGCAAAAAGAAAGCTAAGAGTTAAACCAGTCAGGATTGGAGATGCCTGCTCTTAGGGACATTGAAACAAAAAATATGGGTAAATGGAAATCCCCTTGCTGTCTGCCCCCTGTTACTTTCCATTGAGAAACTACATTTTAAAGATGCCTGTGTAGCTCTTAATACTTCATTGTTCTCCTTTTTTTAACAGCTTCATGACCTGTTTAATTCACGCATAGTTAAATAAGTATTATCTCAAGCAGTGTATCAGTTACAGCCTGCTGCCTCTTCTCTTATTTGCTTAATGTGTTTATCCCTTGCTCACCCTTGGTTAGCTTTTTTCCTTTGCCCTTTCTATCTGCTGATCCTTTTTATTCCCTAAACAGCCCACAGATTTCCTCCTGTAGCACAGGCACCCTGGTGAGGCTGCCCGCTGTTCCCAGGCCCCTGAGGTAGCCTAGGCTGAAGCTGTGCCTTCTCCTTTTTCAGGTGTGTAGGGAGGCTGAGAGGACAGCATGGATCTAGAGCTTTGTACCTGCTTAGAATAGGTTTTGGGGCAGCTGCTGGATTAGCAGAAAAATTTGCAGTACCTTATGATGCTCTCTTCCTCCTCTTCTGAAATGTGCGATCATCTTCTCTGACTGCCACTGATTTTCCCAAGCAACACCTCAGCTCAGGTCCTTGCTGTGCACTCGTAAATTCTTTGGCGTTGTGCTCACATTCCGCAGCTGTGGTTGAAGCTCTGCCCCTTCTGCTCTCACCTCCTTTTGCCTTCCATCTTCAGTGCATGCATTGCTGCCTGCCACTTGTTTCCTTTTCCTACCTGAAAAGAATTACTTTCAGGCAAACATTCAGTGCTAAGTGTCCTTCCAGGCTCACATGGCAAGACACCAGTTCTTAGCTACAATTATGTGTCAAAAGAGGAAAGGCAACAAATAACGCTCATCAGATCTGACATATATGTGTAGTAGAAGCTACGGAAATTAAATGAGTTGATATAACCGTCCCTCCCTTCTTTGTGCATTGTTTTATTTGGGTTATTACCTCCTTAGGGAAGGATGGCTTGATATATGTGTTGTGTACCACAGGGACTTTTCCTCAAATGATCCTGGAGCCATTACAAAGTGATAAACAAAAAGCAACAGAAAGTGATAAACAAAAAGCAACATGCACAGGAATCACTCATGCACCACTGAAATGCAAGTGTCTCGGGAAGGCAAGTGGCACTGGTTTCGCAGCAGCACAGATGGTTTGGACGGGAAGGGGGAATGCTATTGGAAATTGGAGGAGATGTTTGGGGAAAGAGAATACATTGTTAGACCTTGGTTTATAGCCAAAGCACCCAGCATGTCATGCTCCTAGGCTTGTGGCAGAAGTGGTTTGGGACCTCTAGTAGTCCAAATCGTTAATGTATTGCTTTGAAGTCTTACTTGAAAGGTGGCACCTGCAGCAGCACAACTCCTGGGCAAGGTACAGGCCTCCAGAGAAGAATGTTACCTATGGATCTGGTCCCAGTGTTTCCTCAAGCAAGTTCACTTTCTTTCTTTGGAGGGCTGCCTTAGAAGGAAAATACTAATCTGGTTCAATCCCAGGAGATTTCAGGGGTTCCTCCCTCATGGTGTTGTGACCAGTCTAGCTATTCAGACCAAGACTAAGCCTGGGATCCTAACGAAGTTACAAGAGGCATTTTTTTAAAGTACATTCTCTGGGATTGGTGGGCTCTGCCCAAAACAGACACAACTTTCAAAGAGATGCCTTTTCTGCAATTGATACTATCATTTATGTAGTCTTGCTCCTCCATTTTAAATTATTCTGGGATTTATATGATTGATTCTGAAAAGAGCTCTTATGTCACAAAAAGAAAAAATACTGAATGCCATTTGGTCTGAATTCAGCATCTTGTGAAAAGACAACATGTGGGACGTGCAAGCCTCTGACACTCCTTCTCCCCCACCCCTGCTGCTGTCTGCAATGAAGGATGTTGTTTTGGGAATGATGGGCAGGAGGAATGAAAAGGAATGGGCTCTCTTCTCGACTTTGGGACTCTGTTGAGTGTCTAGCACCTGGTCATAAATTCACATGGCCCCTCATAAAAGGGGAGCAGGTTATTTTCTTTTTTCTGAAAACTTGCTTGAATTTATGTGCAATAGAAACTACTTGCAGGCAGGTTGTTTTTTGTTTCTTTCTTTTGCATTTGTGTGTGAAAAACAGTAGAATATTTTAACCAATATTCTTGCAGGAACTGACGTGGCTTGGTTCTATCTGATTCCAGGAACTCTCTCTCCGGACAGATATGATGGTGGATTCACTTTTACATGCACAGCGGAGAGGGAGCCAGTGCCTCCTCCCTTGCATGGCTGGATGCTTGGCTGCAGATGGGTGGCCTTCAAACAAACCTAATTACTTCTGGTTTTGCATGAAATTGATTTCCATGCAAGGATGCTGAGTTGCTGTGTGCATCTCTAATGGCTTTTCTCTCTTCTCTCTCTCTCTTTTCCTTTTCTCCCTTCTGCTTGCCATGAAAACACCTCGACAGATGTCAATCATATTCCAGGTAAGTGTTGCATTTGCTGAGCTGAAAGGCTGCTCTTTAAGGAGTGGTGATGGGCAGTCACCAGCGGCAGGAATCTCATCCTGCTTCCTGAGAGTGTACAAAACAAATCTTCATACTGGACATCACAGGGTCTGGATTGCAAAGTCTTTGCTAAAAGATGGGCTTTGTGGTAGCAAAGGTCACAAACTTCCCTCTTCAGAGATTACATTGCGCTGGTCAGTTAAAGGGATGTTTTCTGGAGGAAAATTTCATTAAAAAATTGTTGCTTGTATTGCCAATTACCTGGCATTGAACATTGCATTATATACAGTTTATTTCTGATACATCTGGGTGTAGTCTGGCATGCAAATCTAGCTCAGTCATTTTCCTGCTCCTGCTGCAGTCTATTCCATTTGCTAGTCCCGCTGATAACCTGTTGAGTTTCATTTCCATTAACAAAGGGGTTTATTGTTGTTTCATTTTAGGTTTTAAAAACCAGTGAGTGTCCTTCTGGCTGAATGTGAATGTGTGATCTTATTTAGGCATCAAAACTTTAATTCCTGGCAGGGCACAAATGATTCACTTAAAAGGAAAAAAGGAATGTGTGTTTTATGTCCTTGTTTATTTGGGGACTTCTTCCACAAGGAAGTGTTTTACCACAAAGAACTCCAAGCCTCCTTCCCCAGATTGCTCTCTCATTACCAGAAGGATCTGAGTTCTCCAACTTCAGCTACAGAGGTTAGTCGAACTAAACCACCTTACACTGCAGTCCACGTCCTGTTGCCACTGAAGCTGAATAAATTAATTTTTACCTCATGGTCAGGCAGCTCCACCTGGTTTATCATTATGTGAAATGGAAATGAGAGGCCAAGGAAGCAGCTGGCATTGCCCTGGCTGGAGTGGGATGGTGGGAGAGTTGAGGCTCTTTTCCTTCTCAGCTTTCTGCATAACTTTTGCTAAACCCAACCTGGACTTGGAATGAGTTCTTCATTCAATATGCTTCTTTTCTACACTTGGATAATCAGGTTTTGTGAAACACTTCAGAGAGACGCAGTGAGGGCCAGCCGCTCGGGTAATTTCCCTGTATATTTAGCCTCTTGGCTTCTCTTGTCAACCCCCTTTTTGTTCTGCTGAGGTCCTTTGCGTTCTGTGCATATCTCAACTGGCAGCAATGGGGATGGAAGTGGCCAAATGGCAAATGTCGCCTGGCATGACTTGGAAAGAAAGGCTCTGTCAACCGTAACATTGAAATTTTTCAGTGACCCATGGGGCTGAATGAGTACCTGCTCTGCCCCAGTCTGAGGTGTCCAGGAACTCCTGTCTCCTCTCATCTTGGCAGGATCTGACAGGACATGCATCAAAGGCTCGGGGTCTCAACTCTCTCCACCATATCCTGAAGCTATTGGTGTGTGTGGCAGAGACGGATGGTTGAATTGGGAAGGCACGGTCTTGAAGAGGTCTTGTCCCCTACCAGTAGGACTCATGACATTATGCCACAAAAGAGTGTTGCTGCAAATAACATCAGGGCCTTGCCCAAGGCCGCGCAGTGTGCAGGTGATGATGGCATCACTAGTAGGGGCCCAAGCAGAGGTGGCACAACCAGGACAGCACCATGCTGCTGTTGCTGTGGGCACCCTGGAACAGTCCATCCTTCTGCTCTCTGAATGGGCT
>KZ506449.1:0-11267 GCA_002844005.1 Limosa lapponica baueri
GGGCAGCCAGTTTCTCCAGGAGGATACTGTGGGACACTGTATCAAAGGCTTTACTAAAGTCCACTCCTGAGCAAATCACAGATTTCTCATGTATAAAGTTTAATGAAAGACATAAATAAAATCCAATTCTTGTTTTACAAATTAAATACTGTAATAAGGGTATTTTCTTAAATCTGACTTGCATTTCAAATACAATCTCAGCTACAAAGACCAATAAATACAGAGTTGCAAAGCAGAAAATCAAGTCAGCGTCAAATAAGGCATCGCTTCTTACAGCTACAAAAACCGTGTTGTCTCAACCAGAAGGTTCCCAGCTTTTTTTGGAAACATTTCTATGCTTTAAATTGCTCAAATTAACTACGGTGCTAAAATTGCAACTCCTCATCTTCTCATGAAAGGTGTCTGGGTTTCGATTTGTGGGTCCAACACCAGTAAGTGGAAGTACAATCCGTTCTGGCACTGTGGTAGCATCGGCATGAAACCCACACGTCCCGCTCCCCGGGGGTGCTGAGGTACCTGCCGGCCTTACAGAGGGCGCAGAGACCAGCAGGTTTGGGCCACCACCATCTCTAGGATGAGTCAAGCAGCGATACCACCGATCAGCTACGGCAACTTAAAGCGAGCCCGTGGCTACCTTTCTGGGGGGGCGTCTCACAGCCGGGGCAGCGATGGTGCCAGCAGGCTGTGGTTCAGCGCGCTTTCCTGCCCCAGGTCCGTCAGGCCACTGCAGATGTAACCACCGCCTCTCGGGGAAGTCCGTCACAGCGGCTCTTCTCACATAGTCTGAAGCTGGTAAACTCTTGACCCTTTTTTCAAAAGATAACCCTGATCATTTAGGGATCCAATAAAGCTTTCAAAATCAGATACCTGGGAAAAGACAAGACAGACCAAAATAAATATCAAATTGGAAGAATGATGTTTGATTTGCTGTAATGCAACATAAACAGTTTGAAAGAACTTCGTGAAATCAAGTGACCTAAGAATAGGTCAGTCCCCTTAGCAAATGGCTGACCTACTGGGAGGTGGCAATATATTCAAGTTTGTGCCCATTTCCTCTTGGCCTGTCCCTGGGCACCACTGGAAAAAGACCGGCCCCATCCTCCTGACACCCTCCCTTTAAGTATTTATAAGCATTGATCAGATCCCCCCTCAGCCTTCTCTTCTCCAGACTAAAAAGACCCAAGTCCCTCAGCCTATCCTCAGAAGAGAGATGCTCCAGGCCCCTCATCATCTTTGTAGCCCTCTGCTGTACCCTCTCCAGCAGTTCCCTGTCCTTCTTGAACTGGGGAGCCCAGAACTGGACCCAGTGCTCCAGATGGGGCCTCCCCAGGGCAGAGCAGAGGGGGAGGATGACCTCCCTCCACCTGCTGGTCACACTCTTCCTGATGCCCCCCAGGATGCCCTTGGCCTTCTTGGCCACAAGGGCACATTGCTGGCTCATGGTCATCCTGTTGTCCACCAGGACTCCCAGGTCTTTCTCCTCAGAGCTGCTCTCCAGCAGGTCACCCCCAACCTGTCCTGGTGCAGGGGGTTATTTCTCCCCAGGTGCAGCACCCTACACTTGCCTTTGTTGAAGTTCATCAGGTTCCTCTCTGCCCAAAGCATATAAATAAGCTCTCACACAAATAAGCTATCAATATTTGTGTTTGGCTGAAGCCCTCCACAAGCACAGAATGCAAATCAGTTATAGGATAAGTCACATTTGTGGCCATCTGTCCTACAGGAAGTTCCTATTGAGTTACTATATTAGGGTGCTGGAAGCAGGAATGAAAACCCAGAAGGCGTATTTGGGCCAGAAAAGGCCAAGCAGAACATGGACACCACAACAGCCTAAATTTGGAAATTAAAATAGGTGTGTCCCCTGGGGAGCCAGAAGAAGTACAGTATACTGAAACCAAAATTGCCTTTTATGAAACAAAGCAGACTCTTGTTAAGGACCAGCTCCAGGAGCACAACCAGCCCGTACTGGTGCAGGGAGTCACTCCTGTTGAACGGCTGCCAGATCAGTAAAGCTGACAAACAAAGGCGACTGGGGAGGAGCGTTCAGCCCGCGAGCAGCAAACACGGCTGGTTTCTGTTCAGTGCAGAGAGGCACAACAGATGGGCCTTCTCCACTTTCCATTTTGCACTAAGTAATTTTGACTGGTCTTGCCGTTTGTTATTGTTGAAGAAACGCTTGATTTCCAAACTTACTCGTATTTGTAGCTCCTTCGCAATCTGTCGAAGCTGTTGCAAGTCAAAGAGGTTGTTGTAAGTTCTCTCTGCGATACTGTTCAGGGCAGAAATGAACCGTTTTGCTTGTGACCGATTGCTCATCCCAGAGCCGTGCTGTGACCGTTCAAAGTCCAGTTTTCCAAACTCATCTGAGTAGGTTCCCAACATGCTAAAAAAGATCAACAGGAGGTAAAAGCAAGAGTAGGTGAATTTGCTTCCTGGAACATAACTGCTTGAGAAAGCTTTCAGAAGCCACATAGGAAGCCATCCTCTAGTGAGAAAGTCATTATCTAGAGAACCTGGACTAAGCACCTCTCCAAATCACTTTTAAACTTAAATTGTTCAACTGCAACAACAGAGAGTAATCACGAGAGAAAAAAACCAACACAAACCAAAAACCTTTGGCAGGCCCTCATGTCTAAGCTCCTGTGCAGGGAGATACATCACCACGACACTGATACAACTCCAAGGCCTCAGCAATCGTACGTACTCAGCTTAGGGCTGCTGTCAGGTTTTGGAGAAGAGCTAACAAATCTGAATATTGGCATCACGGGCCTAAACTTGACAAAGTCATTTCCTCACCTTGTTTCTGTATCTGTATTTAAAGAAAAAAAAAATATGAAGTTTTGAATGAATAGCACTGTGATGCTTTATTTAAAGCAGGGTGCATTACCTATATTTCATTATTTCTATTACATCCTCAGCATCTTCCTTGGTAGATTTCTCCCTTAATTCCAGCCTTGTTCGTGCCTTAAAAGAAAACAAAAAAACCCACAGAGGTATATTTAAGATATATTACAGCTGATGTGAGAAAAGGCTACCATCACTCTAGAACAAGCACAAATTTTAGGAGCAGAGATGGAACAGGATTTAGAGGAAGATTCCTCTATTTTTTTTTTTGGATAACGTTTCAGTGTCACCTCCTGCATACTCACATTATTAGGCTGTAGCTTGGAGTTTATTTGCTTTTTAATAGTGCATTCTTGGGAAGCAGCAGGTCACAAATAGTGTTGTTAATGCATGGCGTTAGGGAAAACAGCAGCAGTTTAAGTTCAAGATGGGCAGCAGCTTGTCTCTGCCTGCACCTACTTTTTCTCCTTTTGTGAGAACGTGGTAAGATTCTCTTTCCACCCCCTCAAGGGTGTTTGACTTTATAAGAAGCTTTAAGCAACAGTAGCTCTTAAGCATTTGGAAATCTCTTGCATTCTCACTGTTTTGCTTTTTTTAAGCACAAAAAGAAAGGCTAGCAGTGAATAAGCTGTCAAAAGTTATCGGATTATCAGCAGTAGTTTAGGAATTAATCTCTTTGCTTTCAATCCCTGAAGTTATCCCATGTTGCCTTTACCTCTGTGAGTCGAATGAGTGACTCCAGCTGCCTCGTGGTGATGGGCGTGCTGTCTGCTCCCTGGTTCTGCTTCCGGAGCTCCAGGTAGAATTCCTGCAGGACCTGAGCGGCTTCTGGAGATAAACTGGGGTGAACATACTGCCGAGCATATCCGACATACTTCCTCAGCAGCTGGTGTGGAATGGCATCAAAGTTTTCTCCTGGTAAGATCTAACCCAATTACAAAGAGCTTAGATTTCTGTCTGTCAAGACAACACAAGTTTTATCATAAGATTTTCATCTTCTATGCCTTATCTGGCTGTATCTTCACTGTAAGGGCTCTAGTGCTTCATATATGAACTGTGTACATAAAAGTCCATGCACTCTGCTGAGACGTGTAATTAAACACACTTGGCCACTTCAGAAAAAGCAGCTGAAGCTTCTCATTTGCAATGGTAAGAAGTGCCCGATATGATTTAACTACATCAAGAATTCTTTCTCAAAAAAGAGAAAATCCGATTTCCTGTTATAAGATACATCTCCAAAGAATATTAAACCATCACTGCTGACATTCCATTTCCAAAAGTGCACGCGTTTAGCTCCAGTAGGGAATGTTCCTCCCAAGACCTGGCATTTGACAATATCAGCCCTCAAACTCATCACTTAAGTTTTCTAAGAAAAATGCTGCTTCTCCTATAGTCCCCAAATCTGTCGTGAGTTGCAGATGCCCAAGGATTTGTTTACACGCTGCTTTATTCAGATTCAGTTCTTCACAGCACATCATGTCATATCAAATTATTACACCCAGTCTAGTTCTGTAGCTCCCTACTGAAATAAAACACAGGAAATTCGCTTCAGAGCACCTCAAGCAAAGTATCTTCTCACTACTGCGACCAAAAAAAAAACCAGCTCAGCTAATAAATTCTGTGTGGAGATGAAGGTGGCTTGAGGCACATCTTTAGCAGCTCCAACAGGGTGGACAGTGTCAGCTACAACAGACAATTGGTAGAAACTGGTGGCTGGAGCCTTAAGTGCTTCCTTTTTAATTCAGAGCCAATTATCATGAGAAGAATGGGAGCGGGAGACAGGACATCCAGCAGGTGGGGGTTGCCAGGTCCCAGTGCAAGGACCGTCACGGGAAGGGGCACAGCAACAGTCACAGGACAAGACCTACCTTCAGTCTTTCAAGCAGCGGTCGGTCCGAAACAACTTCAAGAACAGAGCGATCCTGTGTGTTGGCGCGAGCCACAACAGCGCTGCTGCACGCTGCCTGCCTGCCCGCTCGGATGGCCATCACGTGCTCGGACAGCAAGTGGTCATGATCTTCGTTTGGGGTGTCCAGCAGGATGAAAACGAGATCGAATCTCGACAGCAAAGCACTCCCCATTCTAGAGCAAAGACAACAAAACCACACAGCGCTCAATGAGAAGTGGAAAAATCAGAGCAACGCTTCAAAGGCACTTAAAAACCCCCATCCCATTAATTCAGAATAAAGTGGGACAGCAATTTCTCTCTCAAAAGCCACAAAAAAAATTACTACAGTAAGTTTGTGTTCAAACTACAGGAAACCAGAAAGCAATTACATACAACAACAAGGCTGCCAGAAGCACCTACTCCTGAATTTGAGCTATATAAGCAGCATTTCAGAAAGTGCTCACTTTAAGTTCTCAGACACTGTTTTGGCTTTGTTATAATGCCCTCCAACTGGGTTTGCTGCAGCAACAATAGACGTCCGAGCTGGCAAACTGCAAACAATGCCAGCCTTGGCAAGGCTGATGCTTTGCTGTTCCATGGCTTCCAACAAAGCCTGATGCTGGTTTCCCATCTTATCAAATTCATCTATTCCACAGATTCCTGGAAGCAATTAACACAAGACAGAGACTTATTAGAAAACACATTAACTGATGGACAAGCGTATGCTACAATCCAGTGCTACATCAGAAGTCCCAGCCAGAGTCCTGGACACATCGGACCAAGTTACTGCAGCTGAACCATTACGAAGGTGCCCTGGCTTGCGGAAGCAGCATCGTGATTACGCATCAAGATGACAACAAAAGCTTTTTAAAAGTAGAAATAGTAGAATCTCATAAACCAGCTATTTTTCAAAAACAGTAGGAGTCCAGCCAGACATTTCTCAAGAAGGAGATCCTAGTTCTTTGACACATTAAGTAAGGCTGGTATGTGAATTGCAGAACTCCAGCTTCATACACATCTTAAGCCCTAGGGAAGCAGGAACCACCTCCAGAGAAGTCACTGGAGAAGCTCAGAACTTCCCAAGGTGTGGAAAGCCAGTATCATACTTCAAATTTACATTTTTAGTACCCGGTTATGCAAGCAGCGTAGCTAATCTTAGACTCAGCAGCACACCCAACCCCACCTCCCCCCCACACGATCATACAAATTACATGTATTACCTTGATCTCCAAGCACTAAAGCACCAGCTTCCAAGGCAAAATCTCCAGAAGCCCCATCTCTAGACAGCGTAACAGTCAGGCCAGAGCTGGTGGAAGTATTACCACAAACATATACACCTCGAGGAGCAACATTACATACTGCCTAGAAGAGAAAGAAATAATTTTCCCCTCCCCAAGGTGAAGAATTTCATCAACCTTATTCTAGAGAAACAATTAAAACTAAACCCAAATTTGTTGCTTTCTAAATAACGTGGCACACCAGTAAAGTTGTAACTCCATGCAATCCTAAGAGATGTACTTCTGCAAAACTTTGGTCATAGGAATAGCAGGAATAGCTCGGTCACAATGCTCGCAGCACAGCAACGTCTACTGTGCCATCAAAACTACTAGGAGCTTGGGCATAGCACTTGTGTTTCAAAGTACATTGAAGTGCTCGGGGACATGCTGTCCACCTCGGAAATGCAGATAGATAACTCCTCTATCTTCAAACCCCAAGGTCTGTTTAGTCTTGTCCTCTCGTCCTAGTGCCCACCACAAGCTGCTTCAGAGGAATATCCATAGTTCTACCCACAGCGAGGGCATGAAGGACAGTCCTAGTCTTCTCCAGGCCTCTAGATCCAGCAAGCTGCTTAGTTGAAATATGAACTAGCAAAGCATGGTGAGCTTGAACACAGACGTGTTGCAGTTAAATTTGCCTGGAATAGAGTTATAACCGGGCTTTCCCAATAAATCGCTATAGTCACAGCTGCCTCTATTTAAAAGATAACGTATTTGTTGAGTACCAGATGTGTGACAGGCACGGAGTATTGAATAAAAAACCCCAAGCAAACAAACGGAAAAAACCCTGGCTTCTCCACAGCTTTGGCTTTCTCCGTGGGCTTTTTTTTCTTTGCCAGCAGTGACTGAGAGGAGCCTTGTCTCAGGGTCTTACCTGAGGAACAGATTGCTGGCTTTTCTTGAATGGCGTTCTGTAATTTATTAACAACGTGAAAAAACGTATCATCTACTGTATGGCAGAGTCTCCACACAGTGAAAAAAAATAAATAATGATTTGTTCGCAAAGATGCCTGCACACAAATCCATCACTTCAAGTTATTGCAAGTCATATCCTAACAGAACATGTTCACATTAGAAAGTCTCCAAGTTTTTCAAAGAGGTATGCAATGCTGCAGGTCTAGGTGAACTTTGTCCCCCTTTCACTTCACAACCATGGGAAAAGACGTGGAACTTTAAAACCATTCTGTTTAAGACCAGAAAAAAAATCTTTATTACTAACTGATTTTGTCACAGTCATGCAGAAATGCCCACCAAGGTTAAAACCCAAATGCATCAGCACATCCCTTTCCCAAGAAGCCAAGATCTGTGCTAGCAACATGGAAATAGGGTAAGAGAATGGAGATAGACCTCACAGAAGGTAAGGGACATGGTATTTAAAGCTGCATTAGTTCCAAGAGTGTACTTGTTTTATTTGACAATGGATCAGCTAAATGAAGATAGGAAGGAGTAAAACTTCCCACCAGGGAAAAGGGTTGGTGAAAAAAGCCATCTCTAAGGGCAGGACAGCACCCCTATACTCCAAAGCCCACAGACCTGCCCGAGTATAGCTGCTTTGGTAAGTGTTTTAACAGGCTGGATCCCTTCTGCAAGGCTCCCTGGAGATGACAGCAGGGGACTCCTTTGAGTACTATCCTATATTTGAGGCATCCTACGTGAAAAGATAGCTCCAGCCAGGCTCGGGCAACCTTTTGGGCTTAGCACGGCTCTCCTGCCATGTTTTCAAGAAGTCAAGTTAGCAAGGAATTTGAGAGATAAACAGTCAGACAATAGAAATAAACCAACCCATACTTGCAACATTTGACTTTTTCCTAATCCTGGATCTCCAACGACCAGAACGTGTGGATCTCCTCGCACAGGGATTCTGTTCTTGTCATCTACAAACTTCTGACATCCTCCAAATAACGCCAGGGCCAAACCTGCCTTTACAATCTGTAGTGGGACATACCAACACTAATAAGTGTTTGATCCTGGTGACCAATACTGACAGCTCCCTAGAACTGGCTGTAATAACCCTTTCCTTCTAGATGGCTGAACTTAACAGTACGTGACACACACTCACCTGTGAATATAGTCCCTGCCCCTGTTCCTCACCCCAGAGAAGTGTTATAAATCCTTTAGGAGTTTACTGTGGCATAAACATTTCAACTGAAGTTGCAAGCAATTACTTACCTCATGGCCGTAGATTGCAGGACAAAGAGAGCTGAAAAAACAAAGAACACCGTAACACAAGCGGAATATAGATCCTGTATTACTATTAAATAATCACTCGCTCTGTCTCCCTTGTCACAGAATAAATATACAAGTCCTTTGTTTAGTTACTGCTGAATTTCTAGCAGAATCAGTTTATATGTAAAAGCAGCATCAAATTTCTTGACATTTATCAGATAACCAGATATGCCTGAAATGATAAGAAAAGTCTTTCATTTGATTTTGCACAAACACAGAGGAGAACCAGTTTCCCAGTGGTTTCTGCACCCATTCTTATCTTTGTCAAGTAATACTCCCTTTCAAGGTGCTCGTTTCACATTCTTTGCCTCCACTGGGAGGACCCAAGGGACACCCCAGCTAGAAAAGCACTTCTCAGTCTGAATGAGGGTCTTTCACACCCTCTGCTCAGTTCTTGCACCTCTTTCCTCTGCTGTAGAAAAGTAGAGCAGAGAACAAAATAGCGCTTGAGAGATGAATTTGCCGAGTGAGGAGCAAAATTAATGAATTACCCTTTTTACCTGTGGCTTTCTGTCTCAGGGTTGAACTGAAACACTCCTACATTCCCTATATCCTTAAATCCCTCCCAGAGTCCTAACATCCCCACTGGAATACTTTCACTTCCTCCCAAGCCCCTTGCCCAGTAACATTTGTTAAATCCCTGTGGTATCTGTTGCATGAGCCTTGCGCATTTCGTAGCTTTAAGACTAGCTCCCACGTACATCTGTCTGACGTCAATCGTGCCCTCTCAGAACTCTAATCCTAGACCTGCTCCAGGTCTGAAACAACTTACTTCACGATGAGCCTGAACAGATTTTCCTCAGCTTGAATTTCTTGAACAGCGTAGAGGTCTTTAAGGGAAAACTCCATGAATGATCTTTGAAAAGTCTCATCATCAAAATTCTTTGGTTTTTGTCCTTTACTGTTGCTGACAGAATTTGCCTCAATGTACAAGAAGAACATGCACTTGTCATTCTTATTTTTAGAAGTTCCTGTTAGAAAAAATTGAGAAAGGATGAAGGAATATTTTTTTATATCATTAAGTACTGATGTTATTTACAAATGGCGTAGGTTAGTTAAGAAATATTAAGTACAGTCACATGCAAAATGTTCATATTTAGGCCAGTGAACACTTACATTTTCAAAAATTGGTAAAAAGTAAGTAAGTTTAAGTTCCCTCCATTTAGGTACACAATAAAATATTTTGCTGGATTTGGAGAGTATATGTGTATAAAAAGAATTTTCTCTCAGAATAAATGAAATTTTCCAGGAATTTTAAATTATTACATTATTCTAGTCAAATATAGGATGAATATATTTTTCCACTCAATACTTACAGGAAAAAAAAATATCCATAGTGCAAAAGAATGTAGCTTAATAACTCATCATTGTCTATATCCTCCAGTGATTACTGAGCAGAGAATGTGGTCTGTAAATCAGTACTGCAGTTCTCTGCAACATACTCTGTTATAGCCTCGTTTTGGGGAAGAAAAATGAAAAAAGACAAAAAAAAAAGAAGTCTCTCAGAGAGACTTTAGGAAGTAAGGATGTCCCCCTTCCATTAGTGGCCCAGAGATGGCTTTCCTATCAGCTGACACCCTCAAACGTCAGATGCCAGGCTGGCATTTCAGATTCAGGACCATAGTTGTGTTTAGAGCAGTGGGTTGTGAAAGCCCCTATCAGTAGGCGTTACAGACAGTGCTCCTCTTGGACAGCACTGCTTTGGGCTTCTTCAGAATGACTCCTCCTTATAAAACTTTGGGAACTTCTGAAGAAATACACACTTTGCGCGTTTACAGCTTTGAGAGCTCAAATTAAGGGGGGTAGCTGTTGTTGTTCTTGGAAGTGTTTAAGACCAGGTTGGATGGGGCTTTGAGCAACCTGGTCTGGTGGGAAGTGTCCCTGCCCACGGCAGGAGGGTTGGAACTTGATGATCTTTAAGGTCCCTTCCAACTCTAACCATTCTATGACACTATGTATTTTACCTTCCTCAGTGCTCCACACCTTAACTATCCCTGTAATGGTGACCATATCTCCTGGGACACAGCTGTCCACAAGATCTTGAACCAGTTCACATTCAATAGTGCGAGGGATTCGGCCCGCTTCTCGCTGATCATCTGACATGAGCTCCTGCACCCTGCAAGACACAAGGATTTCCCACTAAATTACAGCACACAAGATCCGCAGGTGTGTGCTTCCAACCAATCCTTTCCAAATTGAAAAGGGAGACAGGAGAAATGCCCTGGTAAATACCAGAAACAGCAGTACTGAATTTGGAGAAACAGGGTTTTTTTCAGTTCAGACTTTAATAAGTGGATATACATTATGCATTAAACCCAGAAAGACAATAAATATGAACTCCCGAAATAATAAACAAAGTTGAAATTCAGATGTTATAGCACTTATGTGCATGTTCACGTAGAAATAGCTACAGTGTGTGAAATAAGATGGAGCTCATACACAAAAATCAAGAGGTCAGACATTACAGCCCTCATGAATACCTCATTGGCATTTTAACCTTAGCAGAGCCCAGGAAATGCCTCAGACCATAACAAGAACAGTAGCTCGCTCTTTGTAGAGCTGTAAAAAGCTAGCAACTAACATGTTCTTTAAAGGGTTCCAGTGTCGGCTCTGCACTTAGAGTTCTGATAGTTTTTCTTGAGAGTCAAGATTTTCTTAAGAAGCTAGAATAAACAGCACCCTCTAGAGCCACTAGCAAGAATGTCAGCACTGGTTTTTTTAATCAATTTTTAAATTACTTTTATTACAGAACATTTATAAAGAAAAATATATTTCAATGTCATTTGGTACAATAAGACTCTTGATACAGACCACATGAACTTCCAGAATCTGAACGCAAGAAGTAGGAAAAAGTAAGCAGAGTCCTGTTTTTCCCAAGCTTACTGCAGTAAGGTAATGGATAGACAAGAAATACCTCAAACTCTTCTGAATGTATCCTGTGGGGCAATAGGAGGATGGTCATAGCACTGATAGCGTGTAGTAGGATGGAAACGATGAACACCAGTTCCACCATCCACCAGTCCTCTTCAATA
>KZ506449.1:19831-36675 GCA_002844005.1 Limosa lapponica baueri
AGCAAAGAATTTCCTCCTGAGATCTCATCTCAATCTCCCCTCTTTCAGTTTAAAACCATTCCCCCTCATCCCATGGCTTCCCTCCCTGATCCAGAGTCCCTCCCCAGCTTTCCTGTAGGCTATTTAGGGACTGGAAGGGGCTCTGAGGTCTCCCTGGGAGAAGGTCTCCCTTCTCCAGGCTGAATACTCCCAACTCACTCAGCCTGTCTTATCTCGCTGTGGTGTGTAGCTTCTGCAAGATGCGGCATTGCGTTGTTAATAATAGGGATTGGTTTCGTTGTTCTCTTTGTTTTAGACTGTAGGAACATGCTAGCTGTCAGTTCTGGACAGATACTGTTTTGGAGAGGATGCTATGAAAGGTCTCCTGTTTCTTTTTCCTAGGCCAACTGGCATAGCAAGAAGCACCTGCAGCCCAGCAGGACGTACTGTAATCAGTGGACACAGCCTGGGCTCTTCCCCTTGCAGCAGACAATTTTATAGATCAATGTATAGAAGTCAGTATTGAATAATGTGGCCAGACATCTGATTCGGTAGCGTGGAGATTTAAAGGTACTATGCTTGAACGAGACTGGTTTGAAAATGGCGTAGCTCAGACCTAGGAATCTGGGAGTAGTGGTCTTTGACAGGCTTAATGTTCCCCTGTAGAATCTGGCAGGGAAGTCAGGTAGTTACTCTTTTAGCCTGTAGAGCACTGCCAAGAGCTGTTCGTTAGGTCCCTCTTCAGTTTTTGTTTAAAACCCGTATCATAAAAGAAGGAGTAAAAAGTCAGATTAAATATTGTCATGGGAAATTAAATAACTTTTGCATTCATTTTTCCTTTTCTGTAATCTGATGAGGGTAAGGATACTCCAAGAACATGTGATGATAGCTGTGGTTGGATATTTTGTTTAGAATGATCATCAAAATGAATTTTGACTGCATGCACATAATTTTTTTTCTATCTATATTCTTCTCAGTCATTTCAAGTCATTTATCAGTCTTTTAAAATCTGGGTTGGCAGACTTTACACGAGCAAGTATAATGCTGTTAATTTTTTTTAAGAGGGTTTGGTAATAAATATCTCTGACAACTTTTTATTGTAATGCTTTCTTTAAATTCTGGATTGTATTTGGGGATACAAACAATACAGTATGTAAAATATATGCATGAATTGCATGCTTCAGTCAGTAGAAAACTGGAAGTAACAACCTTTTTGCTTAGCTTCAGAATTAGTGCTGAGTATAGTAAGAGCTCGTATTGGTAAGTTTTGATTCCTGTGTGAGCGTGGCATAGACACTGGTACCTGTCTCATTCGACAAGGTGGGTATTTCTCTGGTCAGCAAGGAAGCCTTCCTAGGTCAGCCTGAAAGTGAAAGCTGTTGTGAGTCCTCTTCTGTGTGAAGAAGGAAAAATGCAGACCTCTCTTAGTGCAACCAAAATGAAAAGGGTAGTAAAATCCTTTTTGTTTGGTTGGTTTTTATTAAACATTTCTAAAATGACATGATGCTCTGTGCTGCTGTTTGTTTTCTTCATAGTCTTTTGGTAAATGTTACTTCAAATGAGCTCTTGAAAATAGAGGTTCATGCTCATCTTTTTGCGCTAACCTGCATGACCCAGCCCGGATTTAATATACTTTAAATTAATTTGATTCCTTGCTAAAAAAATGGTAGTCTGTGTAATTCAAGTGCTACATCCTTGTTTTATCTGCCATTTTAGAATTCCTTTGAATCGAAAAAGAAATTCGTGCTGTATCCTTGCTTTAAGTTCTTTGTTCTTTTCCTACCCAGTTCCAGTTTCCTGTTGTTTTGTGACTAGTTTCACTTTTTATGCTTGTCCTGGTTTTCTTCAAGGATATGGATAAAAATGTCTCATATGAAGCTATAGCTTAGTTTCAACTATTGTGGGTTTCAGACATAGTAAAAATAATGTCTTTAATATCATTAACTTTTTTATTATTTCAGAAAAATTATTTTTGAGAAGCAGTGGTTCTATCTGGATAATGCCATCGGACATACTTACGGAACTACATTTGAAGTAACCAGTGGTGGAAACCTCCAGCCAAAGCAAGAGGTGGAAGAGACTACCACAGGTATTACAGAGGATTGACTGGTTGGAAAAACGAGCTCCAATTAATTTGCTACTTTGATGATACCAAAGATGATGGAAAAGCTTTCTATTAATCATTTGTTAACGCCACTTATATTCTTTCTGTCATAAAAGTGCATGGTTTTATCTTGATCTGCTGTTTCACTAGTCCTGTAACAAAAAGGCTTTTTAATACGGGAGAAAATTTGAACCTTAGTTTGGGTGAATATATATACTAAGGTGTATTTTACATACTATATTTCATTAATTGCTTAGGCAATACGTTACAAGGCCATGAAGCATGTGGGTTTAATCCTGAGAAGTCTGCTTTCTGTGAAACTAAAATCATATGTTTCTCCAACTTAAAGATATTTAGAACTAGATTTTACAAATCTATATCCTTTTCCTTTAGAAACAAAAGAAGCAGGTACAGATAATCGTAACATAGTTGACGATGGAAAGTCTCAAAAACTGACTCATGATGACATAAAGGCTTTGAAGGACAAGGGTATTAAAGGACAGGTAAAAATAAGGCTTTGGTGTCATTTCTGTGCTACCTTGATGGTTATATATAGATTATGAAATAGGCTATTCTTTTTATTGGTGCATAGACTTCAGTGCTTTTTCTTCATTCTTCTGCCCAAGTCATGTTTTTTCCTAAAGATCTGTTTTCAGAGAAAACTTCATGTAAGGTTGGCAACTTTGTCAATAGAGAGTAAAGTATGAATTTTTACGGCATCAGCAGTCGTAACAGACAAAAAGAAATATTAAAACCGTTACGGAAGTACAACTCGCGTAACCACCTTTTAGTTTTGTTTGTTTATAACACTTAAAATATTATTTCTATATTACACGTATTAAAATCATGCAATAATTGAACTACCAAAGATGTAGGAAAGGATTATGGATAAATACCATTGTATTAACAAATAACACTACGTAACAAATGTACTATGGGTGTGCCTCTAGGTGATACCTACCAAATACATGTGATGCCTGTGTTTTATCTGCACCTCAAAAGCTAAGAATGTTCTCAAGAGATGAGTTCCGTTCTGTTAGAAAAAGGATTTGGATTTTGAAAAAAAAACCAAACAAACAAAAAGTAAAAAACCCCAAAAAACCCAAAACCAAACCCAACCAAACAAAAAACAATGTGAGGCCATCTTAAATGGTAATAAACGATTGCAGCCAGTTCTGTTCTGCACATGTTACCAGGCAAAATTCTCTCTCATCTTTGGTTTACCCTTTCTAATAAAAATAAGAAATTGCTCATGCTTACATCAAGTTCATCTCCTCTTTGCATCCCGCTGTTTGCTGCTGCTCTTCAGAGCAGCTGTGCTGCTTTTGCCTGCTTAATCATGGATGGGTCCAAGAAGTTTAGGATGGTATTTCTTCTGTTTCCATGGTTGTGCTGCTTGTGGCGTTATGTCTTTGAGAAGAATGTACTAATTGGTCTGATAGCTTGGACATTTTCTGTTTGTTCTCATTCTCCGTGGCAGAAGATCACTCTGGCTTTTCTGTATGTCCTCAGCATGTCTGTGCCGTGCATCTACCATACTGTTATTTTAGGTTATTAAAATATCCTACTTTGTTAACTCTGGCTTCTGAACTGTAGCTGAATATTCATTTTAAACTGTGCTGTGTTAGCGGCAATAGGTATTATTCTTCCATAAATGTAAGATTTGAATTCATGTTTGTGAATGGCATGTCTTTGTGACGCAGGCTCCCTTTAGAGATGATTGTTACTTGAAATAAACCCACCTCAGTGTTGATGGGGTTTGATTTCCCATCACTTCCCAAATCCTTCCCAGGTTAGGGTGCAGACATGAAATGGTGTGTACTCCCGGGGCGCTGCAGAGTGCATTTTAAGTATTTGAAGGACTTTTAGAATTAACGGCTTGAAAAATATCAATAGACATTGAGAAGTACTTGCACCACTGTGTTTTGGAGCAGGTTCTTAAAGCCCAACGGGAGATGCAGTGTCCGCATTGAAAATACTCCTTTTGTCATTCCTCTCCAAACTCCTGTGAGGCCAGGTTATACTATTGCTCTTCATATATAAGTTTTTTCATAGAAACTTACAATTTTAGCTTCCTTGATCACATCCGAAATAGCACCGTGCAGCATTTGTTCTTGTATTGCAGGCATGAAGACAAACCCTGAGCAATGAGAGCTTTTTTCTGTTGGAGGTCTTAATGATCCCTCCAGCTGGAACCTGAAAGTTTGAGGAAGAAGAGTTGAATCGGCAAAGGGAAGAGATTAGAAAAAGGAGGCCAGGAAACAAAAACTGGAATTCTGGGAAAACCTGGGAGGTAGAGAGAGAACTCATGGGGAGTGTTGTAGGAAATAGTAAATACTACAGGGTTTTGACATCGTGCAAGGAGCTGGTGCAGGAGTCTGGCACAATTTGGGAGGCAGATGGAATTAGGTGGAGTAGGGGAGATGTCTGATAAGTAGCCAGAGTATAAGGGAAGAAATAGCACAAGATGGAAATAAAATACCCTCAGAAATAGAGATGCTAAAGTTAGACAAGAGACCCAAAGAGGGAGTTGGATTAAAGTAAATATTGCATATGAGATCAGGGTCCTTGTTTTGGTTGGGTTTTGTAAAATATTTTTGCCTGTAGAGCTTCCCAGGGTACTGCCATGCCTTCCAGGTACTGTGGGGAACGTTAGACTGACAGACTACATGTCGGTTGTTCCATAATTACAACAACGTAACTCTGCTTCATTCTAAATACAGGATAATTAAAAGTAGCTAATCACTTAGAGAAAGCAGGGTAGTCTCATTCGCATTCAGCATGGGATAAGAACACACAGGTAGTGAGGCTTCACAGTAATGGATGAAGGGGTGACTTGCTGATGCTGAAGTGAACAATCCTGCTTTTGCTTCATTTCTGGCCATAGGAGTCTGTCCTCTCTCCTGAGTTAGGTCTGGCGCCCACCAGGCTCCTTCCCCACAAAATACCCCATTTCCAGGATAAGCATTTTCAGTTTTATCATTTTCATGCTGGCATTATGAAGTAAAAAAACACCTAAAGACACAAGTATATGATTAAATTCCTGCACATAGTCAGGGTAGTGCCTCACTTTTCATGCTGTTTAGTAGACATTGACTTCGCCATTAACATCAGTAGAAGTTACTGGTATACATGCTTCTACTGGAAGGAGATATTTTCAGTGTTTACTTAAAGAAATACTATGTATGAAATGAATCAGAAAAAAAATACCAGCTGTAATGAAAATAAATTGTCTTTTCCAAGGAAATAGTTCAACAGTTAATAGAGAACAGTACAACATTCAGAGACAAGACAGAATTTGCTCAAGATAAATACATAAAGAAGAAGAAAAAAAAGTAAGTGAATTTTAAAATGTGGAAAATACTTAGTACTTCTCAAATTTGTTGAGCTTGAAATAAGACTATTACTATGTGTTTCTTACAGATATGAGGCAGTTATTACAATTGTGAAACCATCCACTCGCATTCTTTCAACAATGTATTATGCAAGGGAACCTGGAAAAATTAAGTAAGTTTTCATTTTGTTCCTTTTTTCAAATTATAACAAAGATATTTCAATATTTTTCAAACTACCTGTATTGTACCAGAGTATATAATACTCACCACATTTCTTCTTTTTTTCCTGGTAATGGAAAGATTGTAGATTAATGAAAAAATAATGTGATCTAGAAGGTGAATCAATATGATCTTGCAGTGAAGAGAAAGCCCTAGCATACAGCATCAGCTTTTACCACTTCCCTGCCACCGCTGCCTTGCTAATTACCAGTGTAGACAGAGGCTCTTTGCATTTTCAGAGGTGGCTCCTACCTGGTTTTGGTCGTCTCTGGTCTCCGGTTCAGTAATCAAAATAACAAGCCACCTACCAGAAGCAGGCATTTTTGTCTTTAATGTGGTAGGGATTCAAAATCTTGTTCAATCAGAAGTCTCCAGAATTTAAAAGCCTGTGGTTAACGCTGACGGGTGGGAGCAGGAGAGCAGTGACGACAGAGATAAAGCTGTGTTTGATTTTCAGTTACCTAAATCAAATGATACGCCGTTACAGACGTTGTTTAAAAAGGACTGATTCATTGTTTTTAAAGTAGTAAAAGTAGATCTAAGATGCTGAGACTTAAAAAACCTCAAATTTATGTTATTTAAGGCTTCTCAAGCTTTTTTCCTTCTCTTTCCCCCATCTCCTTCACTTGGCTGTATTTATCTGTTAAGATTAGTTGTCGTTTCCTTGGCCATCCCTGAGTCTCGTCAGTGCAGGCGCTGGAACGCCTAGGGTTAGATTTTGCTTGGGTGGTGCCTGCTACTGCAAAAGAGATGAAAATCACTGAGGATGCATTACTGGAGGAGGAAATGCATTCAAATACCATTTGTTCTTTACAAAACTGGCGTCTTAGAGAGAACAACAAAAATGTGAAAAGAAGTTTAGAAGATATTTTGTCTGACTGGCATAGCGTGAGATGTGCGCTTTGTTACATGCACCCTACTTCATATCCTGATTTTGCTATTTTCTTTGTAAACCAGTAATTCTAACTCTAAGAAAACCAAATTTGATATTTCCTAAAACCCTCTGTCTTCTAGCCACTTGCGATATGACACCCTGGCTCAGATGCTGACTCTAGGAAACATCCGTGCTGGCAACAAGATGATTGTAATGGAAACGTGCGCAGGCCTGGTGCTGGGTGCGGTGATGGAGCGGATGGGAGGTCAGTAGTGTGGTAGCTTTTGGTTCATGCTTACTTGAAACTTAAGAAATAAACATCTCTGTGAGATTTCTAAAAGGTAGTACTTCAAAAAAACTTTCGCAGTTTTTAAAATCTACTTTTACTGTCTCCAGTATTCAAAGAGATACTTGTATTTCCGTTGGAGAAAGTTGTATTTTTGCATGTTTCAATTGGATTTATTTTTCACTACTTAAAAAAAACATAGGAAATTTAAAGTTGCTGTCACTGTATGTAGATCTGGATTAGTTTCTGTCTCAGTATAATGACACTGTGTTCAGAAAAGGCGACAAGGAGTCCATGTGCAGCTTCTTCCCAGGCACCTAGGAAGTCCAGGAAAGTAAATGGCAGAAAACACTGGAATTCAGACAGCCTGCAGCACTGAAAATGTTGTCATTCCTTGTGTTCGCTGCGCCAAAGGTTTAACCTCTGCAAAACGTGTATTTTAAAAGTAGTATATTACACTTTCTTCAGAAGTTTGACTTGGTTTTTATTTCTCAAACTCAGTTAATTAGTTTCATTGTAAATCATTCAAAGACACTGAACAGAGATGACGACAATTCTATTCCCGAAGCCTGGAAAGGTGGGAAGTGTGATGTAGTGTTGTGCACCCACATGTGCCGTCTGGTGGCTGAGAAGCACACAGGCAGCTATACGAGAAATTGTTCTTGTTTCAGCAACTTTTGGCCATAGGGATACTTTCTGAAGTGAATTAGATAAGATGCAATTTCAATATAACTATTGAAAAGTTCTTTTTAGTATGTTTAAACATCTGACATCTCTTCCTTTAGACTCTGGATGTTGAAGAAATTATTTGCCTACTAATGCTGTTTAAATTAGCTTTCACTTTTTTTCAAAACCGCTCCATGGATTTAAGTAACAAATACTGTAGAAAATTGGCCTTTTAATTCTTAATTTAATTAGCTTTTCTAACAGTTTGTCACTGCCTATATTTCTGTGCTAATCCTAAATACGTGTTTGATATATCACTAACCTTTGGGTTACCTTGTCCTTCTGAGTTGCAGTAACTGTTGTCCTTCCAATAAAGATTTTCTACCTTGAGGCATACCTTAGCAGCCTGTTAACTTTGATTAAGGTTAGAGTAAGAGCAGGCAATTTACTTACCTATTCTTAAACGTCTGCTTCGTTGGTCCCAGAAATCGTGGTTTTCCAATGTGTTTTTGATTCTTTTGCTCTCATAGGCTACGGATCCATTATTCAGATGTATCCAGGAGGGGGACCTGTTAGAGCTGCTACCAGTTGTTTTGGATTTCCTAAACCTTTTTTCGATAATCTTCATGAATTTCCTCTCAGCAAAGTGGATAGTCTCCTCTCGGGTGCATTTTCTACAGAGACTCTGCCTTCCGAACCCGAAGAGAACACGCTGGTGGAAGAAGAAAGCAATGGACTGACTGACGAGAAGCAGATTTCACTACAGGAAGCAGAAGAGGAATCCACTACTGAAACAGCTATGGAGATCAACCAAACAGAAGAGCAAGACACAATGGACATGAATGCTGAAGATGGAGAATTTAAAGAGAACAAAGAAAAAGAAAATAAAGACAATGTAAGAATATTTATTGTGGCTATTCAAGTTTTACAATGTCTATATACTTAAAATTCTGCCGTCTGCATCAGACATGCTGAAATAAAGCTTATTCAGGTGTTAAAACTGAACTCTGGAAGTTGTCTTTTGTCTTCCATTAAGCCATCTAAGATGCAAAAAATAATTCATTCCATGCAATAGTGACCCAATATATAATTACCAATTGAAGTGCAAACTATTTGTTTTGTTGTTCAAAGGTTCGGGAAAAGCAAAGAAAACAGTGGGAGAGAAGGAAAAAGCTGATAGAAACTGCTGCTTTGTTGACAGAGAAGAATGCTGATGGGTAAGTTTGTTTGGAGGCAGAAAGCTCTTCTGTTTGAAAACGTATCTACAGAAAATAATTCCCTTCAAAACAAATAAAAGTTTTGTTTTTAAAATACCCAAGTTTTTTTCTTAGTGTTTAAAAGCAGTTAACCCAGGTGTGTTTTCAGTCTTGGTTGGTTCTTAATGTTTTGAGATTTTTTTCTGTTACTTAAATGTTTTGGAATTTAATACAGAATGACTGCTGATAAAAATCACAGGATTCCAATTAGCAAAGTAGAACCTGAGGTTTTAAGTTTATTAAATTGGAGTTAACATAACTTCATTTTACCTGCTTCACCCAGGCTTGATTGTTCCCAAGGAACAATTTGACATGAAGATTTAATACCAGCTGTTTAAAACAAATACAATAAACATATTCCTAGAAATTCAGCCCCTTGATTGAATTAATCAAGTGACGTTGATTTAGTTAATTCAATAACATTCATATTCATTTTGTCCTCCTAAGAATATTGGCTCACTGGAACAAAGCCGATCTGCTGGGATGAATTTTAATACACATTTATTGATTATATTTAAATGCTTGTATATAATTTTTGGTTTTATTGTCATTGTGAAATGTTTTACCCCACGCTCATTCATATTTTAGTATATTGAAATGGTACAAATTTAAGTGGTAGAATGAGCCTTCTCTGCAAAGATGCAGAAACAGGTCATCCTGTGTTCTCTGAAGCGATAAAGCCGTGACAGAGGTTTGTGGAAGTACTGCCCATCCGTGTGGCAGCAGCGGCGCCGCTGGTGATGCCTCTGGGTGACCGTTTGGCAGTTTAGGCCTGCACCCATCCTTGTAATTGATGTCTGCGCATGGTCTGGCAAAGTGAAAATTAACATTTGACTTGACTTGATTCTTCCTGTGGTGTAGAACAGTGTATTGGGTCGTTGATGAAGTTGGAGTTCAAGGAAGCCTATTTAGGATTTGTCTCTCATTCGTTTGTTTTGAGTCACTCATGTACTACTTTTGTCCTTTGTAATGCATGAAATCCGTAATAAATTGAGTGAGTTCTTGCTCCAGGAAATCTTCAGCACGATGGGGAGGAAGAGAAGTTCATGGTTGCCTGAAGGCCCTGTCCCAGATGGCTCAGTCAGGATCACCTTTCTTTAGCCATCAGCCTTTTTTATAGCCCGCCGTTTGTTTAGATCAGGAACTGCAGGGTACATACACTGCTAAGCCAGGGAAATCTGGCATGGAATAAAGAAATGCTTCAAACTAACAAAACCGTGAGCAGAGCTAGGGCGGAAAGTTAGGGATTGGCTTTATTTTGCAAGAGGGAAACAGGGAAAGGATAGGTAGGAGCTGGTTGGCATTGGTGGTGGGGACAAAGATTGGGACTTGCTCTCTGAATTTTAAAAAATGGTCATTAGGTAAAGACGGTCACCAGCTTTAGGGGAATTACTTCTTGAGGTCCTGAATTTTACAATATTTACTACTTAATGTAGAAGATAAAATTTTAATAACATTTCTGTCTTCTGTGCTGTGGTAAACCAGTCCTTCCGCTAGACCTGCTCAGTTCCATTTATGAGAGCTGAAGTCTGTCACAGGTCGTTGAGGGGGAAGAAAGCAAGGGATTTGCTATTGTTCTAAAGAAGACTTTTTTAAGACAGACTATTAAATTTTTTCTGATACGATGAAAGCAGAAGTCAGTTTATAGACGCTCTGTGTGTTCAGAATGAGACCACACACCCTCTCTGTACCCTTCCCTGCCCTTCCTCTCCCTCCTTCTCCTCCTCCTCCCCTCTCACACTAGTTTCGCGGCTGGCCGGGCTGCCTGCTGACAGCAGTATGTGCTGCCATATGAGGGGACAGGGTTTGATTTTTGGCAGCTTCTGCCATCTCTCCCTTCCCTTCCTGTTGACTGGCAGAGCTCCTGGCACCCCACGCCTTCTGAGGCACGCTCTGGGGTCTTGTTTTCTTTATGGTCTACTTGGTTAATTACTGAGCACGCATTTTTTTTTTTGAAGTTTGGACTGAGGATAAATAAGGCCATGGCCAGCAGAAAACCGAAACGGAAACAATTGTAAAGGAATTGTCTCACCTCTTTATCTCTAGAGCATTTAGAAAATTGAACATCCATTTTTACCTCCCTTTTGTTAGGTGTTTGACGGCATCTCCAGTGCTGTACAGTCCCCTGGAGAGCAAATGTTAGTTAATTGATGGGTCTGGTCATATAGTAACTGTATACTAGAGAAGTAGATTAATTAGTGCATTCTTTCTGCACAGGTACAACTTATTAACTAATTGAATCTTAGCTATTTCTTGCAGTATAGTTTAGCAGTGCTTTTTTTTTTTAATAAAAACTCTAGATACCTATAGACAATCTTAAGCATCTGTAAATATGAGTGACAATGTGATATTAAAATGAGGATGAAGAATAAAATATGAAGCCTTTAATTTAGCAAGGACATAATTTCTTTTTAAAAGATTTTTAGTTGTCCCCACTAAGGGATTGTTTCCTCTTTAAATAATAATAGAAAAATGTATTTTGTGAAGATTACCCAGTTTAAAGAATCATGACTGAGGTTACAGTCTAAGCAACAATCAGCAGTCACAAAATTGGAATATTTGGACAACAGTCTTAGGGTAGATAAAGCAGCATGCAAATTCTTGGGTCATAAGAATTACTGTGGAGCTCACCACCGCTGCGGTGAGTGCTTCTGCAGCGCCTTTAATACACTGCACTTGAGGGAACAAGTGCTTTATCCTCTTAATTATGCAAGTAGGAAATCATGATTTGTTTTTCTATTTGGGGAGTTGTTAGAGCCATGACAACATGCTGATTAGCAACATTTAAGCTATAATTGATGGCTGTGCTAAGTAGGAGAAAATGTCACTTGATGAATAGGTTTTAGAAGCAGAAAACTAATGCGTGTGAAATTTCTTTTGCAGCTTAATTGTAGCCAGCAAGTTTCACCCCACTCCATTACTGCTTTCTTTACTGGAATTTGTTGCTCCTTCCAGGCCTTTTGTTGTCTACTGCCAGTATAAAGAGGTAAATCAAGTGTGTTACTTTAGTTGTTACAGTTCAAGTTTGAGACTATTCTGCTGTATAACGTACTGTTTGGGGTTTTTTTAAGCCGTTATTAGAATGCTACACGAAGCTGAGGGAAAGAGGCGGTGTTATTAACCTAAAGCTGTCGGAAACCTGGCTACGGAACTACCAGGTAAGGATTACAGTAAGTGACCGTCAAACGGCATGAAACACTGGGGCTCAAAACACTCTAAAAACAGGGGGTTTGGTCTGACTGACACCCTGTATAAGCTCATGCATTGGTTTTACCTGAGAGCAGTGGGAAAATACTCCGAGAGGTTTAATGCTTCATTGCCAGAGTTGCAAATGGAAATACTTCGTTTGCTTCTTACAAAGCATTTCCTTTAGACATTTGCTGACGTGTCTGTAGCAGGCTGACAGGTGTGAGAGTTGCCATAGTGGCTGGCCTGAGGTGAGGGACCATCAAATGTCATGTAAGAGAGATGTAGCAAAATATTACAAGTGTTTATTTGGTTCTGGTTGGTTTAAGAGCTGAAAAAAAAATATGTTAAGAATTGTGGTGACTTACAAAGTCAGCGTCTTCAGATAACACATTTCCTGGAACTAAAGTAACAAGAAATTTCCGTTCACTTCCGGGAACTGAACAACGAGAAGATGAGAAGGGAAAACATCTCCATGGCAATAAATGTCAGTTGGACTAACTTGGTTTGAACAAGGACTAACTTGGTTTGAACAAGGTGTTTGCAGTCGGGGAGTACCCTCTCAGCTAGGAGGAAGCAGAAGCACGTCTGACTTGTGAGCAGCTCAGTACCTCTGCAGAGGGATGACTTAATTGGGTGGCCACAATTACTGACTATTGATGAGACAACCAAATTGGGAATGTTGATGAGATGGATAGAAGATGTTCCCCCCAGTTGGGCTTGGCAAGGGTTGCTGTGGGGAGGCGCAGGCGGGGTCAAAACTGCCCCCCTCTCCTGGGCACAGATCAATGGCTCAGACCATCAGGGGAAGCAGAACAGGAGAAAGCTTTACAGAAGAGCGTGATGGAGCTGAAAGCGATGGGTCAGTGCTGTGTCTTGCCCTGAGAGTAGCTAACAAAGATCACAGTGATGGAATGGAAATGACCGATGACTAACTGCTGTTTTCGTAGACCAGCTGTGGGTTCTGGCAGAGTACACCAGCGCTGAACAAGTTCCTGAGACTTTCATGTATCCCAAACCTTGACTTTATACTTCTGGAAATGCCACGAAGAAGTACATAAGACTACAGGCTACTGCCTCACTGAGTATTTCTGTAACTGGTTTCCAGAATGCAGATACTTGGCCCTTTAAAGATAAATACACTTTCCAAATGGCTGGCTGTTGTGGTGGCTGGAAAAAAAAAATCACATCTTATAGTATAAGCTTAAATTACACAACTTGATGTGCTCATATAGAATGAGTTTTTACAGATGCTTGGTTTTTTTGTTTATTTTGGGTTTTGTTTTTTTAAAGGTCTTACCAGATCGAAGCCATCCCAAACTGACAATGAGCGGCGGTGGAGGGTACCTTCTGTCCGGTATAACCGTTGTCCTGGATAAGGGCAAATCTGATTCCAGTCATTTAGAAGCACTGAAGATGGAAGAGCCATCCTCTAAAAGATGCAAAGTTCAAGACCTTCACTGTTAACATTTGAAGAATTGATTTGGTTTTTAGATCTCGGGAGCCTCACTGTTAGTAAAAATAACAATATGCTTTCTGTGCTGTCAGCAGCACAGCGACGGTACCTGTCGTACAGCCCTCAGCAGAGAGCAGCGGAACTGCCCGCGGGGAGGGCTGTCTCCTCTTCACCTGTTCCCATCATCAGAATGAGAAGCAAAACCCTTGGAAGCAAACATCACACCGAAAACAGAGTCACTTCAGAAGGAAGAGAAAGAAGATCAAGAGAAGATAAGGCGTCAGAGGAGGTGTTCTGTTTGTTTGCTGCCAAAAGTGGGAATGATGAAGTAGGCTTTTTTTATTTTGTTTTGTTTTTTAAAAGGTTGAGTCTGAATCAACACATCTCACTCGGCTTCCCCTTTTCCCTGGACAGCCTCAGGATACAGCGTATACTGCGTCGTGATCTGTGCCCTCTTTGGACACAGAACCTGGCTGCTTTCAGTAACTTGAGGAAGCAGGGTGAACATCAAAAATAATACACTTTTTTTTTTCCAAAGGAACAATAAAAAGAGAATACTAATACCAAAACTTTACAGCATGACCCCGTGTTTTCCTGAAATAAATACAGAAGAGAAAGTGCATGTGCGTAAATTAAAAAACCAAATATTTAAACAGAATGTCTCTATTAGCATTGCCTGTCATTTTCCTGAGAGTTGTTATATGTTTTTATTTTAAGATACAGCTATTTTGAAAACCGCTCTATGTACATATATTTATTCTACTGTTTTATCTCTCATGATGTGTAGCTTTTTTTATTAATTTTTTAACTTTGCATTTACCTCTTCAATTAAATGGCAGGATGTTTTTCCTAATGAGATTTATTTTCGTTTTCTTACTTTCCCCTCCTTTTGGAAATAAAGAGGTCCAGCAGGGGCTTCAGGAGGAGAATACCCTCCCTCGCTGTGCCCCACGGAACCCCCAGTGGGAGCTTTTGGCCCAGGTGGGAGCTCGTGGAGCCAGCAAGTTCCCTCGTCAGTGGGTGTCTGGAGCTTTCAGACTTGATAAAGCTGTAAAATTCTGTATACTGGTAAGAGTAATGCTGTGTTATAACACCATTAGCTCAAAGCTAAATAAAAAAAAACCACCCAGGGGTTGTATTTTGTGTAAGGAAGCAGTTAAAGGTTTCTCTTGGTTGAGCAGGTACGGTACGTCTTCACGTTTCCATCTGCCTCCGTCCTGTTTCTGTGAAAATCCCATCTTTTCTTTCTTCCTAGTTTTATGGAAAGCTTTTCTTTCCTTCTCTTACTCATGTGAAAAACCCATAAAGGGAGAGATTCTAGGTTTCACCATCTCCCCTGTATCCCACCAGCCGCGTGGATCTGAAAAACGTGCTTTGCCCCTCACCTTCTCGTACGGTGTGTTGGGAACAGAAGTGGGACGTCTGGTTTTTACAAAGTTGATTGGTTGTGGGTTTTTTTAAATTCTGGGTTTCTCAAGCTCTTTCAAGAATTAGCGAGGAGAAGGGGAGTAGGGAAGAGACGTTTTCCCTTTACTGTATGTCCCGTGTGCATCCGGAGGGTAAACTGGGAAGCAGCCAGTGCCCAGTATGTGATGGAATTCCGACAGCCCAGCTTAGCAGACTGGGTGGAGCCTGGAGGCAAGGGAAAGGCGAGAAAATGATGAAATCAGTGTGAGGCAGGAGATTAATACCCCAAAAAATAACCTGGACAAAAAATCTATTTTATTTGTATAATAAAAAGGTCAGTTTTGAGAAATAAACAGTATTGGAACACTTGAAAAATTACTTGAGAGGAAAGCCTTCATTTCAGCAGCGCTGTCGGTGCTGGACCCTGCCCCCAGCTTTTCCATGTGTCATAATGTGGGTACCTAGGAAAGGGGGTAAGAAACCCGAGAAATAATTCCTGCAGAATATTTCAAATTACTGATGTTTCAAAGGGGTGGAACGTACTCTATTTGTAAGAGCGGAAGAGCACATCTCAGCGTAACGTTGTTCCTATTTTTATTGAAACAGGTGAATAAATGAAACTCTGAGATGAGAGGAGCGTTGCTGAAATGCAAGGTAGGATTGTCTGAAGCTCTAGGGAACCTTTATATTTTTACATGTGACAAATTAGGGACAATACAGGACAAATGAGAGGAGAGTGCATCCTGTAAGGCTTCACCAGCAGTTGAAAACGAGGGCTGAGGTGAAAAGCTTCTCCTAGAGATAAGCCAAAAGGGGGTGAGGAGAAGGCAGATGAGGGGTGCGTACCTGTATTTGGGTGTACAAAGCACCACTCGGGAACCTGAGGGAGCCTTGGGGGAGAATGTCCAAGGGCTTCTATCTCCGGAAGTGTGGAACCGAACAAACTGGTGTAGTTTAATTTTGGTGACGGATGTGCAGGTGGGACACGGGGGAGGCAGGGGGTATGGAACCAGCGGTGCGTTCCCTGGGGCAGCGCTGATGGTCAGCCGTGGGGGCCGGGCAGCAGCCGCCCTTCGGAAGGAGCCGGGAGTGGGGCTCGGATGGAAAAGGCGCCTTCCAGCGGCTCCAGCGAGTGCACTGGGGCTGGGACAGCACCGTCCATCCCAGCCCAAGCGCTCCCCAGGCCTGACCTGGCTGGGCTGGTTACAGCCACCGCCGCGCTGCTCTGGCTGCCCTCAAAGGGGTTTGGAACGACATGTTGTAGGCACTTCTGAAAACGCTCTCCAGAGCTGGACCTGGGCCACGTCCCTCAGAAACGCGCAGGGGTTGGTTTGCAGTCCCGACCTGAGGGCACTGGGGGGATGTGGGTCTGCTCCTCCCGCCTCGGCCGCTGCCCAGGAGGGTGACGAAGGAGCTCCAGCTGCTCTTCACGCCTCTTCATACACCAACCTGTGGTTTAAATCCCACCACCCAGCTTCAAGGGCAAAAGCACGCAATTTGCCTTCGAATAATGCAAATTAACGTAAATTGTAGTGGAGACCTGTTTAGAAAAAGCTCTGGTCTTACCCATCACAAAAAAAAAAAAAAAAAATCATGATTTCTAACTCCTTTCTGGTGCTGGAAAAGTCTGGTGAAACCATGGTCCTACTGAAGTCAACATTCTGCCAGCTGCTTTCAGCCAGGATACAACCTTTGTGTACCTTGACCAAACAGGCTGAACCCTCTGAGTGGTCCCACCAGGCTCCCCAGGCACAGGCACAGAGACGTCAGGGGTCAGTGGCTCGCTGCCTATTTCCTAGTGCCTTGCAGTTAATTGGAGCATCTGTTTGTGTTCTAATGAGCAGGTGGATGAAACGGATTACGCTGAGCTGAGAGATACTGCACATTTACTGATAAGGTGGCTCAGCTGCGTGGGGTGTGAGACAGGCACCTGAAGACACGGCCACAGCACAGTCTCTAGAAACCCACATTTGGGTAAGTTAAATTAAATTGACCCCTAGGTGTATGTTCCAGTGGAGGGACACGAAGATGCTGGGAGGGCTGGAGCCCCTCTGCTGTGAGGACAGGCTGAGAGAG